>CAUYLG010046400.1:0-226572 GCA_963573385.1 Cacajao melanocephalus
TTCCCGGGTTCAGCTGTGCTTACTGTGAAACTCTCAGTCCTCAGCGCTTCCAATTGCTGTTCTCCTTGTGGGGATGGGACCAGCCGAGCCCGACTCAAAGGGCACCCAGTCGCGTATACTCCGCACTGAGAAGTGCTGCGCCATGCCGGGGCACAGGCAAAACAGCCGTGCCAGCCAAAAGAGTACACTGGCAACCCGTGTGGCTCCTCTGCTGGGTAGCTCCCAGTTTGTGGGCAACAGAAATTCATCTGAAATTGTGGCGTCCACTTGCTCTCTGCGCTTTCACTGGGAGCTACAATCCTGAGCTGTTGCTAATCGGCCATCTTGGATCTCTTTCTGCCCGGTGATGAAGTTTTTTCTGTTTCTTAGTTTTCCTTTGGTGGATGCCCCTTCCCCACAGAGCTGGACCTTCCCGGTTCGGCTGTGCTTGCTGTGAAACTCTTGGTCCTCAGAGTTTCCAATTGCTGTTCTCCTTGTGGGAATGGGACCAGCCGAGCCCGACTCAAAGGGCACCCCGTCCCGTATACTCCACACTGAGAAGTGCCGTGCCAGCCAAAAAAGTCATGCTGGCGACCTGTGTGGCTCCTCTGCTGGGAATCTCCCGGTCTGCGGGCAACAAAAATTCATCTGAAAGTGCGACATCCACTCGCTCTCAGTGCTTTCACTGGGAGCTACAATCCTGAGCTGCCGCTAATCGGACATCTTGGATCTCTCTCCGCAAATAGGCTTTTTCTAAGCACCTCCCCCAAACCCTCATCCAGATCTGGGAAGGGTAACTCATAAGAAAAAGAGATGAAAGACCGACACTTTTAAAGGTCTGGCAGAGGAACTTTTACTACAGGTTATCATTTATCCTTCGCAAGGCAGTTCTGAGAGATTACTTGATTGGGCTTATTTGCATAAGACAACCATTGTTAATAGTGAAGTTCTGCCCCTCACCTTTCCCAATATAACCTCCTCTAGTGCTCAGACAAAGTTGGTCCTAGTCTATTGTTTATTTGGGCTTATTCACTTCCCCTGAAAATAATTTGCTTGTATACCCCCACATCTCCTCTCTCCCCAATAGAAGATATTTAAGTATCAACCATCTGGCCCTTTTGTGTGTGTGTGACTTTTCATATTTTGTATAATTTCTGTCCACAAGTATGCAGTAAGTTTATTATGCTTTTTTTTCTTGTTAAACTGTCTTTTGTTTTAAGGGTGTCAGCCATGATCCCTTATGATGGGGAAGAAAAGGATCAACCTCTTTTTATCCCTAAAGTTCTCTTCTTCAGAGTCATGTGGTCAGACTTGCTACTTTCTCCTTCCATGTATTTTATACCTTTTTTCAACTGTCGAATTACCAAAACTGACTACAAAGTTTTCCTAAATAAAATGACAAATTCTTATCTAAAATAACCAAAATTCAAATAATGTGTAGGGGAAAGCTTAATAAAGGATAACTTATTATTTTAAGGACATCCCTCAGAGCTCTAATGATAAATGAAATTATATTACATTTCTCAATAAAGAGGAAACTATGTTCTCCAAAGCACATAAAATTAGTTCCAAAATTAAAAATTCAGAAGTTAGACTTAAATGAATGCCATCAATTAATTTTTATAAAAGAACTAGAACCATTTTGGAAAAAAGTTCAATTGTCTTCTAAATGAAAATTAGATAAATAACTTCGTTTTACTGAGAAAAATTATTATGATCTGAGAGATAGACCTAGCAGGCTTTTTAGGCTTCAATTAAAAATATCAATTCTCCAGGGTAGTCCCCCAAATCTTTCATCCACAAATGAGGAGAGCTCAAAGAGGATTTTACCTACAGAGCAAAGGAGCAGCAGTTAACAATGACACTTCTTTATATTTGTGATTCTAATGCCTTCAGCAATAATGATATTTTTTTTAAAATACTCTGACAATGATCAAATAAATATTTAGGTTCTTAAAGGCTCCAGGTACTAGTTTGTAAATTGTACCCTACAATTGAGAATCTGATGGGACTTTAAAACAATGAACACATATCCCAGGTGATTTACACTTTCCCAGATTTCAGTTGCAATTTTATAACCACTTGAAAAGTTTCTGCCTGTTCAATTCTTCACACAATGAATGAAGAATAAAAAGAGCAGCTCTTTGTCACTATGTTGTTGGCACAGAATTTTATAAAGATGCTAAGATGCTGTGTAGATTCTTGATCCTCTAAATGTGAGAATCTGATCAGTAATACAAAAAGACACAAAATTTCAGTGCTTTTACAGTTTTGTTTTCTTTTGCATTTGCATTTTCACTCTTTTTCTTTGAAGTACGTAAAGGAAAGTAACAATAAGGAATTTTTGTATCCCTGGCTATCCTGTTCACTGACTCTATTCTTTCTTCACTACTGAAAAGCATTTTACGTTGTGCATTAAACTAAGGAACTAGAAACACCTTATGAACTCTATAGAATATTTTATGATAGAGCTAAAAGTGACCAACTCATTTGTTCCCATTCTCTCAATGGTTCAAATGGCCTAAATCCCAAACATAATAATCCAACTAAAACAAAATGAAAGAGCCATTTTCAGTGCAATGTCACTCTTCTTTTTTCCTTTCCTTTCCTTGTTTCTTTTTTTAAGGCATGGAAGCATTTGCCAAAATGGGATCTGTGTAATAAAAAACCACAGGGGAAAAAAAAGTAAAACATCTCTGCACAGTTATGGTATACTATTACATTTAGCCTACCCACACAAATTGGTCCCAGCAGTTTTCTCTTTAATTCAGGATTTATGGAAACATCTGAGATTATAAAATTAACCAAACAAAAACAGATGCTATAATCGTGAGGGGCCCAGTTCTTGGATGAATACCAGAGCTAAACATTAGTATATGGAGTGGAAACATTTTAACTTAAGTTCTTATATATCGGTTTACAAGCTGATGTAAATATTCCACATGAAAATAACTATCTAAACAGCTTGGAGAAATAAAATTATGCTCACATAAGTGGCCCATTTTTCTCTCCTTCAAAAGGAAGACAAGGCTATTAAAATGATAATTTTCTCAAGTTTCTTAATTAATAATATAAAATCTCCCACCTATATTTACAACTTCTAGGAAAGAGACAGGGCAAGCACATCTTAGATACAACTCCCTATTGCGCTTTTATATTACTCTGGGGTGATACATAATAAGTCCACTGCCATGTAGTTTGCATATTTATCGCAGAAAACCCATTCTGAGCGGTACTTAGCATTCGGTCAGAAATAGCTCCAACTGAAAGGAAAAAGAACACCTTAGCCTTTGAAGTAAGAGTAACTATTTAAAGGTAGTAGAAAATATCTTTCTAGACTAGACTACCCCTAGACACTGTAAAAGCCCTGGAAATTATCCCTAGGAAAGAGAGCTATAAAAAAAATGAGGTTTGCTGGTTGTGTTTCCATTTAAGGGCTGGGTGTGGTTTAGCAACTGACTCCTTGTGGCTATGCCTTTGCAGAGACTGCTTTTAAAGTATAAATACGAAGGAAATTAGAGACTCAAAACCAGTCAAAAATGTGTTCTTTTTAGGAATGAAAGGCCTTTAAGTGATCTAAGATGCTTTTTCTGTAAAGCAGTAGGTTTCTTTGAATACCAGAACACATGGCAAAGGCTATGGTTCTAAGACTGGGTAAAAGGACTTTGTAAACACACTCAGAGAAATGTCAGAATAATACCTCCAGGGGACTTCGGCCAAGATTTGTTTATTGGATTTCCACAATTGAACCAATCATGATTAAATTGCCTTAGGGCAAAAGTTCAAAGGGCTAACAATCAGAATACAGAAAAAGTAGAACAACAACTGGCATATATTAAAATAAACAAGATGTCATGTAAAGAGATGTGTCTTTCAGTTCTTTACAGTTCAGCTTGTAGAAGGTCATTAAACAAGGATTGGGCCGAACCGTGGTGAACAAAGAATCCCACAAACAAGATCCGTCCACAAAATCTAATTTCTTCTTGAGTTCTTTACAGATGAAATGTGGTAACTGTTAGCTAGAGCCCTCCAGCTGATTTATATTTCTATGAAGTTAAATAATCAGTGTTGCCCACAGTGTATTCCAGAGTACATGAAATCCATGGAATGTTAATAAGCATTAGCAACCCCCTGTTTCCCTACCAAGGTGATTCATCCAGGAAACACAGATTTAAACCTGGTTACCAGATTCTCTGTTTTCCTAGAATCTAGGCTTTATAAGCTTATTTGATCCTAGAACTCTCTTTCCTTAGTAGAATCTTGCAGGAATAGTGTTAATCAGAATACACTTTGAGAAACCCAAACCCAAGTTGACTAGTGTACAAGTTTCATGCTAGGCCCAAAGGTGAAGAAAGCCAGTGGTGGGTCCATGCTGGCCCCCAAGTCCCAGGCAGCACATTTTTCTTTCATAACAGGCAGTCTTCCTTCCACCTGAAGAGCACAGATCCTCATGCGCTTCTCTGTCAAATGTAGATCTGACTCACCTTAAAATAAGATAATGTAGGAACAAAGGGATGGAGGGTTTGCCTAAAACTCAGCTCACAAAAGGCAAATACATGGAGAAAAGGCATACAAATTTACTTATGTCTATATGTAGGAGACTTTGTGTCTATATACAGGAGACTTCAGAATGAAAACTCAAAGCTATGGGGAAAATTGTCCATTTTCATGCCAAGGTTCAATACAGTATAGAAGCTGTATAGAAAGATGATTGGACAAAACGGCTATGATCTAATGCTAATGGACTGAACAGGGAAACCCAGCAAGGCCTGTCTATATTCCTCTCTGAGCATGCATTCCTTGTTTCTGGGTGTGGGGCAGAACCCTCTCTGAAATGGGGATCTTATGATCTACGGTCAAACAAGGTAGGTCAGATAATTTCTTGATGGCCAGTTTTTACACAGAAGGTCAGGGGAAATTTAGAGCAATAATTTTAGGTTTTATGGCTGGCTTTGGGAATAAAGGGTTTTGGTTTGTGTGACATGCCCTGGGAAGAGGGATTCTAGTTTCTATGGCCAGCCTCAGGGGAGAATGAAACTGACAGACAGGAAGGCAGGAGAAGATCAGAGAAAAACTTTCGCTTCTGAGGCCTTCCATCTGGGGTATTGTTTTCTGAGCCCCAACAATAAAAGTGCATGGTAATAGCTTGAGAGTTTTCTTTTGCAAATACATTTGCAAAGTAACAGAACAGAAACTTTGATGTGAAAGAATCAAATGCTTATTGAGGTATTTTAGGCAAGAAAGTAAGACAGTGTTTGGGAAACTAATGTATCTATATTCAGGATCTTTGTCTCATGCACCAGCTCCAGTCAAATATGACAGAGATCCAGCCCAAGCTATTGAGGTCTTGTAAAGCTATAATTAGCGTTTTGAACTGAACCTAGTGTTCTCTGAAGCACTTGTTTCCCAAATTCCTTGTATCTGAGCAAATCTTTGAGTCATCTGATTACAGAGTCACCATGACTTTTATGTTCAATCTTCTAATTTTCCACCCCAGAAAAGACTAGCATGCATGTCATTGCACAAGCCCCCTTTCACAGAGCAGCTCTTAAGAACTACATGATAGAAATGTCATCAACAATAGCCTTCTAATAACTTTCCTGTATCTCCTAGCTCTAATTCAAAATTTCAGCTCTAGTTCAAAATTTATTCTGCCCACAGAAGTATTGCAGAAAAGAGAGATAATATGTCATTTCACTTTTTCTTCTCCAAGCTCAATATCTCCATTTTTTGTATGGCAGATCATCAGATCCCTCTCAATTCTAGATACCCTATTTCAGATATTAACCTGATTGCCAATGTCTCTTTTAAGTTTGGCACCCCAAACCAAATTATTTATACCAAACTGTACTCAGCATATGATAAAAGAGCTACACTGTCTTAATTTTCATCGTGTTAGGCTTCATTCATTCTCAAAGAACAATATTTAATTTAATATATAGACAGATTCTTCCCCATAATTCACTAAGGAAAATTCCAGCATTACTCAATAGTCCTGTTCTCCTGTTCCTTCTAAGATTCGTTTATAGAGAGAAAATGTCACACCAGAATGAGAACATGACAGCAGGAACTGGATAGAAAATTAGTTCCTCAGGCATTGGAAAGAGAGTTTGTAAGAACTTGCTAAATGGCTGTTTTGGTTTATGTAAGAATTGGGAAGGAGAGTAATGACAATTTGAGAGTATTGATCATGAATTTATTCACTAAAATGTGATTTAAGACATGAAAAACTGTATACAAGCTAGATTTAAATTATGGGGTTTTTTTCGGAAACTAGATTTAAATTATGTTTTTGATACTTTAAGTGTGACTTGCTACAGAGATTGGATGACTGAGGTCTATGAGACTTGTAAGAGTTTATTTCAACTAGTGATTCTTTCAACTAAATGAGCTGAAAGTCCCTCTTTGCATTGTTATAGCCTTTTAGTAAATAGCAACCCTTTACAGTGCACTGCATGTGTTCAATATATACTAGATGCTAGATACTCTATATATATGGAACACACCGGATGTGTTCCGTATATACTAGATGACACGTTCCAGATATACTAGATGCTAGATATCACATGTACCGTTGAAGAGTTGCAATCTAACATGGGAAAAATATGTTTACAACTAATCGTAATGCAAGAAGATAAAGCTTATAATAGAGATAAGACAATGGGCCAATAACAAGAAAAAGGAAAGAGTAATTAATAGGAAGACCACTTTGTATCTCAGTTTCTTAATCAGCAAAACAGTAATAATGGGCACCTATTCTGGGAATTAGATATTTTCAAATACTTATGACAATGCTTAATAAATGTCAGCTCTTATTATTAGTCACGACTCTTGGTATAAAGAAGCATCAAAACGACTTTGATAAATTAGAAATTCTTTATATTCTTTGCCCATCCGTAGGACCTATGTATGGATGGGCAGATTTGGAATCCACTTTAGGAAGACTTTCTAAAACTTAGTATTATTCAAAATGTTAAGAGTAAAATAATTCATTCCTTCTTATGCGTACAGCCCAAGGAGATGCTGAATGATCAGCTGTTACGGTTCTGTGGGTTCAGTTAGAGGCTGGATTAGCTCTGGAATGACAAAGATGTCACTTCAGGTCAGTTGGTATTGGCTAACTGAAATACTGTGAATGTGAAACTGTGCTTGGCTCGGTGGAAAACAGTACTGAACAACTAGCCATTCTGTTCTTGAGAACAGGAGGGGAGGTGACGGCATCAATGTCGTTTAATTGCTAATCCTGAACTAGATGTTTTCTACAAGAAAGGAGCTGGCAGAAGACCTGCCCAGTTAGCTGTGAGGTTCAGCCAACAGTGGCTGCTTTGAGGTTTGTCTGGGCATGCCAGGGTACTACGCTGTCCAAGCAGTGTTCACATAGCTGTTAGTACCACAAGTCTAAGAAGTAATAGAGTTTCTTAAGGTATCCAGAAAGTCAATGCTCAAATACCAGGCAGAAAGGCAGCGAGCATCTTGGTTATTTTCCTATTACAAAATTTGTTCATTCACTAAACAATTACTGGGCCATGTCATTCTAGGAATTAACCACCGAATAAAGAATAAGAAAAATAAGGCCCATACATTCATGACACAATCATCCCTCAGTATCCATGGAGAATTAGTTTCAGGATTCCCCTTGTCCTAGTGGACACCAAAATCAGTGGATGCTCAAGTTCACTATGTAAAATGACACCGTATTTACCTATAACCTACACACATCTTCCTGCAAACTTTAAATCATCTCCAGATTACTTGTAATATCTAATACAATGCCTACATATCACTTCATTTTCATAGATCATGAAAACATACTTGTTGTGTGGAAAATTCTAGTTTTGCTTTTTGGAACTCTGTAGGATTGTTTTCCCCAAATATCTTGGATCTATGGCTGGTTGAATCCATGGATACAGGTAGGAATGGCTGACTATACTTATATTTAGTTGGACGAAGACAGTAAAAAATAAGTAATCAAACAAGGAAGTATAAAGAAATGCTTAAGTACAGTAAAAAAAATATAACCAAGTGACATGAAATACAATGATAAGGCTATTGGGGTGAGGTTCAAAGACTCCGCTATCCAGGGATAAGAATGACAAATACAAGGCAGGGACCTAGAAGGAAGCTGAGACATCTGATTAGATATTGGGAAAAACGCAGGAATACAGGTATAATCTTAGATCTATGACCACAAGTGGATGAGGGACTTGGGAACTTAGGCAATAGAAAAATAGAACTTAACAGAACTAGGGTGAGAAGAAGCAACATGTTCATCACTGAGCATAGGACAAGACTAATTGCAACGGAAGAATTTAAAGGTCAACATCTGGGCATCAAATGGCATCAAAAGAGCAGGCAGAGTGGGCCAACTGAAGTTCCTTCTCCAGAGAGTTGCAGTTTAATTTTCTGCTCCAGTTCAGGCTGATCTGGGGTACGGCTACTCTTATTGTTGGGCCAGATGAATGAGGAGCAGGAGTTGTAGCCTGGCATTTTACATCTATTGGATCCCATGATTTTATTCTGAAGACACAGATTTGAAAGAGCCACACCTCATTTACAGTCAGAACTTAGCTGGATTTTTCTCTCTTTCTCTTTTTTTTTTTTTTTTTTTTTGAGACAGGGTCTTACTCTGTCACTCAGGCTGGAATGCAGTGGTGCAATCATGGCTCATTGCAGCCTCAACCTCCTGGGCTCAAGCAATTCTCCCACCTCAGTATCCTGAGTAGCTGGGACTACAGGTGTATACCAGCACACTTGGTTAATATTTTTAGTGTTTTGTAGAGACGGTGTCTCCTTATGTTGCCTAGGTTGGTCTTGAATTCCTGGGCTTAAGGGATCCTCCCATCTCAGCCTCCCAAAGTATTGAATCACCTCAAATTTGCCTCAGCTAGATTTTCTAATTGCACATTCAACCCTGGCCTCCCTTGATTCAGTTCCTGGGCTGGTATAAGAAATGGCAATTCCCTGCATCAGTTGCAGGTGGATATCATAGATGACAGTTTGGCTGGGCAGATGTTTGACAAGAGATGATGCATTTTCTTTTGATGTAAAACCGATATTTTTCAATCCTGTTAAGTTAGCAGCCAAAAGTAATATTTTATAAAGGCTCTAGACGTTGTATCTCCTGTTAAAAACAGATGGTCAAAAATAACTTCTCTACATGTAAATGTCCTGGGAAATTCTAATTTTTCCAATTGGTAAGAGATAATACTTACAAAACAATTAAACATTTAAATGAAAGTATATCATATATACTATTGACTTGGGAATATTATTTCAATCCAAAAACTCTGACTAGAGATTAAGGCAGGAAGATAACAACTTAACTTCTTCTTTTTTTTTTTTTTGAGACAGAATCTTGCTCTGTTGCCCAGGCTAGAGTACAGTGACGGGATCTTGGCTCACTGCAACCTCCTTCTCCGAGGTTCAAGCGATTCTCCTGCCTCAGCCTCCCAAGTAGCTGGAATTACAGGTGCATGCCTCCACACCTGGCTAATTTTTGTATTCTTAGTAGAGACAGGTTTTTGCCATGTTGGTCAGGCTGGTCTTGAACTCCTGACCTCAAGTAATCTGCCAGTCTCAGCCTCCCAAAATTCTGGGATTACAGGCGTGAACCACCGTGCCTGGCCAATACATTAACTTATAAATGATTCTATAGTACAACCCTTTGGGTTCATCTGTAAACAGTCCAAGAAAAAATAACAAAATTAAATGAAATAATTGATAAAACATAAGTTAAAAACTGTTTATGGTATGTCTCCACCCATCTTTACTTTAGAGTGAATTGCAATGGAAAGAAATGTTTCACAGACCAGCTGTCTCACAGTCTAGCCACAAAAGAACGTGTGGTTCTGAAACGTTGGGAGGCCTGTCTAGGAAATTGTTTTAAGGGTCAGTTTTATGAATATCCTACAACAGGAGAGGGAGACAGGGGCTCTTTTGATTGAAGTACAGAATAAAACAGAAAACATTTAAAATTCACTTAACCAAAAACCTGATTGAGCTTAATGTTTTATACCAAGTGTTGGTTTGGAACATTCATATTTTTAATATTTGCTGTAAGTGTATTTTCTGTTTTAAACAAGGATTTATTACTTATTTACTTACTGGGCATTATATTCTGTTATGTTCTATGAAGGATAAAAAGGCAAAAGGACTCATCCCAGTCCTGAAAAGGCCCTTTTGTTCCATGCTCTATAGTATAGGACATACTTGGTACCACCAACCAAAGTGGGCGTTAAAGCCTCAGGTGCATGGAGAGGCTTTAAATTCCACATTATCTCCACCAATCCACAAAACCTGCCCTGAAAATCCACAATGTGAGTAAAGGTAGCATGCTTGCTATGCAAATACAGTTTGAATACATTCCCTTGTCCTCTTCCAAACTTTGGTATCTGTACATTCCTACTTGTAGAAATTCTAGACCCTTCAATGTCTAAGGCAAGGATCATTTACTACACAGCAGAGAAAAGGTTGGAAGAAAAAGAATGAATAAAATGTAGGAAAGCCTCAGAAAGGAAGTATGACTTGAGTGTTATTTTATAGCTCTATTGGATTTCCACAGGTGGGGATGAGGGCAGGCTGAAAAGCCGGCAAGAGCAAAGGTTTGGATGAACAGTAAAGAACAAGGAGAACTAGCAGGAAGAATCAAGAAGACGAGTATGACTCAAATTTTCACATGACTTCTGGGCCACACCTCACCTTATATCTGTAGTGGAGTTGTGCTCCAGAAAACCCTCTGAAGCTTAGGGTGCCTGGTAGGAAGACAGATGGAGTGAAATTAACATTAGAAATGTGAAAAGGGTCAGGACTTGGAATTCCTGATTGTCTGACCTAGAAGTATAAAGAATATTCTGTGTACCTTTGGCTACTATTAAAGATTTGATCTATACATTTATAGAATGATTGTTTAAAGTATATGGTTTGATGTGGAATAAGGAGAGACTGAGAGAGAGGAATGGTCAGGATATCTACACTGTTAATTTTGTCCCAGTAAAAGTTCATTACAGCCTCAACTAGAATGCTCACGATGGGGCAGAAAATGGGAAAAATGTAGCAGCAGAAAAGAGGATGAATCAGTGAGATTCTGCAACCTAATGAGTTTGGAAAGAGAATATTATCTGACATTTTTGAATCTTGGAAGTCATTTGGCAATGTGGTACATACATAAAGAAAACATATTTTGGTGCAAGAGTTGGATATCCGTGAAGGAGTTAAGATGACTGATTAGGTTTAGGACATGTAGTTTTAAATGACCTACAAGTAAATGTAACCCTCAGACAAACACAAATGAGGATTTGAAATCAATATCAAGAAAGAGTTTAATTCGACTGCTTATCTTTTGTTAACTTCTCTTAGTGGTTTGGAGACCAAGTAAATATATCACATAAATGAAGTGCCTCTTGTTTTGGAAACATCTCTACTGAAGTTCAAGAGCATCTCTACTGAAGCTCAAGAGCATTACACCTTGGATTATGACTAGATGTAAATTCTATGACCAGAATTCCCAGCAATGCCTTTATCATTGGTAGCCACTACGCAAATCTAAGGGATTTGGGCATTTCTAGTTCCCAGAGTCTCTGAAAGAAACCTTTCCATAGTTCCTCTGTCAGAATTAGGCAGACCATGAACCAACCTGGCATCAAATCTCAACAGATCCAAGCAGAACTGCTCCTGAAGCAGGTTCAAGAGGGCCCTCATAATACTCACTCTGGTCACTTTCAGTCTAAGAGTGAAAAAGCAGAAACCATTAAGCAGCAACATTAGCTAAACAGAGACCTCGTAAGAAATCCAAAATAAAGTGGAGTGGGGGAACAGAGGCATGGATTTTGACGTTTTATAGTCCCTTTAAACTTCTGAAAGGGGAAGGTCGTAGCACAGAACAGTTTAACATTTGACCAACCATTGAATGTCCACCATTTTTTGAAAAATCAAAGTAATTATATGAATAGTCTCTGACTGTGGCACTGGCTTCTAATTTTTGCTTCAGGATAATTCACTGTTACTTGTGCCTCAAATTTCTTGACTGTGGATAACAATAGTGATTGCTCCCTCGTGGGTTTACACCATGAGAGAAAACATAAAATAAAAGATTTTTCTGAATAGAAAGTATTCTGTAAAAACTAAATAATGATAACGTCCTCTCCAGTGTGTATGTATTGGTGAATGCTTTTGGACTTTGCTATCTTTCTTGGGGGACTATTCACAGAGACTTGTATATATGTGTCTTTTTCTATTGCTTCATTTGTCTTTCTCTTTCTACTGTAATAGCCCTGTCTCCAGTTCTCACTTCCACTCATATCAGAAAAATGTTTCCCTGTTGCTGGGTCCGCAGCTTCCTTCCTGCAGATCTCTCCATCTCTGTTAGTCCATCTTATTTAATTTCATGCTCTCCACAGACCTTCCCCTATTCTGTCATAGATCTTACTTTGAAAAATCTATTGTGCTTTTTAGGTTCTCTCCTCAACCCTCACTTGTCCACCTCCCTGACATCTCATTTTCTTTCACTGCTCTCCAATGTGCCTCACTCTGCCTTTATTTAATACTACAGAAAGAGTAAAGTGGGAAAGGGTGAGCTTATAAATTATAGAAAGAACCAGTCTTTCCACTACTAAAATGGTCTTCAACTGATCTAATTTGTCAATATATTGTTTAGTACCTCACAAAATTGTACATGCACAATAGGTAGTAAAAATTGACCAAATTGGGAGACGTAAATTCCCTCTGATTGCAGGCCCAAGAAGCAGAAATCCATATGCTGAAGTAGAAAAATATTGATGGAGGTACATTTGCTTAAGGGCTTAAAATTATATTACTGACATTTCAAGAAAGTATTGGGTCCCAGTTTCCCAGGGGAGTTTTGGAGGATCTAGCAATGTGATTATAATAAGAAATGAAATCTTTTTAAATACCCTTACCTCTGTGCTTGTCCTTAGAAGTGTCTACTGTATATAATGTGAATGTTGGAGAAATGTACAGGCATTTAGAAGAACCATGTAAACTAAATGTTTTGCAACTTAACATGATACAACACATGAGGTTGGAAAATTTACCAAAAAGACAAAGCAGTTCACCACAAGAGTTGCTGGAAATACAGTTATTCTGGGTGTACTGGATGTCCCTTATTTATGCTGAATTCTTAAGGTGCATAGCTGGGTCTTTCACATAAAAAATATTTTGACTAGCTTTTTGAGACTGTGAATGCCTTTCCAATAACAGGTTATCAATAAGAAGTTCTAAAATGTTATGATCACCACAGCTGTAACTTTAGCTGATATGTTCTTTTGTAGGCTGATTATCCACACAAACTAGTTTACCATTTAAAATGACTTTTTAAGTCACAGATTGTTTAAAATGCACACAATGCAACAAAAACAAAGTGAACTATTTCACAATGGCTTGTGAGTACAGACCTAACCTGCATCTTTCTTCCAGTCCTCACTTTTCTTTTTATTGCTTCCTTTTTATTTCCTTTCATATTAGTTCATTTTCACGCTCCTATTTAAAAAAAAAACAGACTGGGTAATTTCTAAAGAAAAGAGGTTTAATTAACTCAAAGTTCCATGTGTCTTGGGAGGCCTCAGGAAACTTACAACCATGTGGACAGCAAAAGAAAATCAAGCACCTTCTTACATGGCAGCTGGAGAGACAGAAAGTGAGCGGGAACGGTCAAACACTTTCAAGCCATCAGATCTCATGAGAACTCCCTCACTATCACAAGGACAGCATGGAGGAAACTGCCCCCATGATCCAATCACCTCCCACCTGGTCCCTCCCTCAACACATGGGGATTACAATTTAAGAGGAGATTTGGGTGGGGACACAGAGCCAAACCATATCACCTTTCCTCTTCCCATTATCTTACAGCTTCTTGATAAACTTTGTTTAACTACATTGACTAATTTGTGATTCAAATTTATAATTGTTGATAGTGTTTTCTAACTCTGTGTTTATATACACTTTCCTCCCATTCATTACAACTAATCATCGACTTATAAAATTCAGCATGCTTGTGGCATGAGTTTTCCTGTTCCCACTAGGCACTAAACTATGACCACTGGAATGACATCTTAGGTCATCCTGAAGCAATCAGATTGCTGAAAACCAGAGACACCCTTATGTTTAAATATATATGCATATTTGTATATATATATATATATATATATATGAGGAAAATAAAGGAGTACTTCTTGGGAAAATGAAGAGGCAAAAGTATCATGTAGAAAATTATTCTTCCAAGTGCACATTTTATTTTGTGTAATTTCCCTGAGCCTTAGGTTCTTGAAGACTGAGAACATAATTTAAGAAGAAACTGGGCTCTAGTGGGGAAAAGATTAAGTGAGGGCACTGTACATTCCTGACTCCTGTATATAATAAAAGTGCTTTCTGGGCAAAATTAAGACTGTTGTCAGATATAGAGGCACATGTACAGATGATATATGTATGTGTTGTGTGTGTGTATATACTTCTATATGTATATATGTCTCACAGCATGATTTTTATGCACCCTGACTTCTCTACTACTTGATTAAAAGACTAGACATTTCCCCCTGAGATTTGTTCCTCCACCTAATGTGCTGTAATTGCAACAGAGTGCTTGATACAGCAGCAATGAGCACTATTCTGTAATAAATTTGGGTCACTGCAGGGTTCATCATGTAGTCCTTGGCAACAGGAGATAAAGCACTGGTTAGTGCTGCTCTCACTTTTAGCTGCAGTGTCACTGGTTCTCCTGCCTAATGATATTAATAGAATTAAATGTAGGCAAATTGTCCCTGTCCTAGGTCTTTCCCTTCCCACTGTCTCCATAATATTTCATCTCTAGCACACGTTTCTTACAACAGTAATGTGAGTCAGAGGTGTGGAAATGTGAGCCGCCGAGAAAAAGACAGCTCCCTTTTTTTTTGGCATCATCCTCTTCATTCCCCCTCTATTTCCTCCAATCAATATTTTTAAAATCTTTTAGTTCACACAAATTCACTCATCTATTTCTCTGATAGAAAATCAAATCGAACTTGGGATAGGGTTTTCGAAAGTGCTGATTCCTATAGCTAAGTGTTCGAATGAACTTAGTGTTTTTCTTTAAAGAATTTTTTGTTGTTGTTGCTTGCTTCATTACCCTTACACTTCAGAGTTTTTATTTGCAGATTGCAGTTCACAGGAATTAATTTCTGATGCCTATAAACACATTTTACAGGGCTACTGCCAAGATTTAACCCTTCGCTTTCCAGTCTGCTCATCCTTCGGTCATGTGTTTCCTCTCTTCCACAACCACACCCATATCATGCTCTCTTTGTCCCCTCACACTTCCCTGAAAAATACAACATCTATTAATTCTCAAATTTAGCTCAGTGAAACTTTTTAAAAATTATTGCTTTAACAGAATTTGGGGAAGGAGGATTTAATAAAATGAATTCAAGCAATAGAGCCAAAATAAGTACTAGAAAAATTAGAGAGATCGAATGGTTTCTTTTTAACTCCAGCGCACGTATTTAAATCAGTGAACTGTATGCAATAGGCTTCAGACTGACGGCTGAGACATGCATTTTGCTTTTGAAGATCTTTGCCTTAAAACACTTTTGAAGCATTTAATAAGTGAGTTAGGACTGTGTAAATCTTGTTAAAGCAAGTGAACATGAAGTGCACAGCTGAAAAGGCAGCCTGTTAACGCTGGGAGGGGAATGAGTGTCCTTATTCTGCCTTACATCAGTATCGGGGTGAAGCTGGAATGCTCACTTTTACCTTGCCCCATAATGATAAAAGTTCTCTACCTTTTGAAGCAATAAGACTGTACCATAAACATACCTCTGCTTGCTGGTTTTTATTATTTATCTTGACAAGGCCTTTATTTTTATTTTTTGATTTTACTTTTCACAGAGCATCACAAGCTTTCTTAATCCTGTGTAAATGTAGAGAATAACCTTCCCCAGCTGTGACCAGTTACATAGAAATCCTCACAAATCGGACTTGTCATGTGATAGTAAATCCTTCAAAATTAAGGGAGAGCCTGAAAAAGCAGATGACCACCCCCAAGTGCTTTGTCATCAACAGTAAGAGGAAAATATCCCAGGTATATAGGTACCTGAGAAACCAAGAACCAAATGCCTGGAATATATGGGAATTTTTTTGTGTGATACCAGAGAACCAAGTTCCTCAAATCCTATGTGCCACCATATCTTCCCACTCACACACACACACACACACAAAAAAAAAAAAAAATTCACTTGGGTCTTCATCCCAATTGGCACCAAATACTCTGAAAAGAGCACAAATAAGCAGCAATTTTCTATGAGCATATAACTATAATTTTTGATAACCAACCATAGATTTTCGCAGACAGCAAACCTCTTATTTATAGTTGACCTTGAACCTCTCTGGATCTTATATTTTTCCCCTGTGTTATGCGACAATATTTATCTTGCATAGATTGCTGAGAGAATTAAATGAGCTCTAACGTAACCAAAGCACCTGGCACAAGGGGACCCACTCAACAAATTTCAAGTGCCTACCATTCTCACTCTGAAGTGTAAAAACCATGTCTCGTTATGTGGAGAAAATGCATTTTAATAATCTTGACAATAGTCTTGAAGGTGTATTAAACATAGTCTATATTCAACCTATTATAAACTCTTAGAGCACTTATTACAGTGAATTCTGTTGTACTTTCTTTCTTTTTTTCCTCCCAAAAGAATACTGGAGTCATTTATTTCCTTGCAGGAGGCGCTGTGGATGTCTTTGTAAGTCTGATAGCATTATCTGACAAATAATCAATGTTCGGCTGTAACCCGAGGGCCTCCAGAGCTAGAGGACATTACTCAGCATGGTATCATGGAGAAAGAGGCAAATTCAGCATAAATTGTTTTCGGTGCTGAAATTATCACGTGATTTTTGCCCAGGACTTTCCATCATAACACTTCCTATAGGATTAGATTTGAAGCTCAGAATTATTTTGATTATTCATCATGTCATCCTTTGTATCTCGACAGCTTTTCTTTCACAAACATTACAGCAAAAGCCTAGCTGAATGTTTCCCAACACGTATCAGTAAAGTGACAGAAAAGCTCCATGTCTTCATGCTCTTCATTTTGCAAAGAGGTTAAAGTGACCTTTTAACAGACCCACAATAAAATTGGAATATGAAAAGAGTGTGAGGCCCAGGTATAAAACAGGCTCCAACCTAGCTGACATAAATACTAATAGGATGGAATAATTCGAGTGGACAGAGGAAAAATAAATCAAATTCACTGACACTTAAATGTATAAAACTATTGTAGAGACACAGAGCATGACTAAAGGTCTGATTTATTTCTGGCAAAGCCCAGCAAAACTGAAATACCTAATACCATATTCCAATAGAAAGGCAAAGGTTTAGAAATTCTTTCTTGCTTCCAAAATGTGTTCTTTCTCTGTTATCTGCCAAAGGGGAAACATGAAGCATACAGACTGATTAGAAAAATTCACTAGTATGTCTTTTGGTAGAAAAGTGAACATATAATTTACATATACTGTACAGTCTTGTGTTATAAATACATGATGCTCTCTCATCTCAACTTACCTGACTTTATGTAACTTACTGCAAATAGAAATATGGAGTCAGGCCAAAAATTTTTTAAACTTAAAAGTGAATTTGACATAAATAAGCAGTGCAGAATCAGTTCTTTTCTACCTTGTACACATAAGCAGATAATTGCGAAAATCTAGGGTATTTTAGTGACTGCAGCCAGTTTTGTTATTTTGAGGGATCTGCAAAATCAGAGCCATTGTTGAAGTGAGAACTGAAAATTACAATGCCCCCCCCCCTACTGAGATACAATAGAGAACAGCAGAAGAGTGGGGAAATAAAAGTTCAGGGCCGTACTGAGGTCACTGGAGTTTCCTGAGAGATTGTAATTATTAAGAATAACCACACCAGAAATGATGTTTGCACTTACAAGGGTATCCTCGACAACAGGGTTAAGAATTTGAGACCTTGACCTAGGAGACAGAGATTTGTAAAGTGAGCTTCTTTTGGAATATTAACTTGATAAATTAGGTTCTAAATTCCTACTCTCTCATCTCTTCAAGCCATGCAAAAGAGACTGAAGTCCAAAGCCCCCTGAATGCAAGCTTCAATCTATAGACTTTTCATGAGAAAGTCTGCAGTCTCAATTCAAGACAAAGCCTGTTCTCAGGGCAGCCAGGCTTCAGCAAATAATCTTGGCATTTTAAGTGGTGTTTAAAATGTTCTATACCATTAAAACTCTTTTGATGTTTGAATCTAAGAGCATTCTAAAGAACATGGCAATAATGAACCCAAGCTGCACACCAAATTCTAGGTAATGTAAGAAGCTCTTTGAAACATCTTAAATTCAAATTCTAACATAGAGTGTCCAGAAGAAACTGCAAAAACAAGAAAGCTTAAGTTTTTAATTTACTTTTGGAAAATGATGAATATGAAATTTTAAAACGGTATTGTAAAATCTCTCTTAACTTTGGAAGCAAATAAAAATGGTGATAATTTAAAAAAGATGTAATTGCAGATGACTTATCTCAAGAAGCCCATCTACCATGATTTATCCAAGCAATAAGCATTTATTAAGCATCCACTATAAACATTTACTGAGCATCTAACATTATACCTGAAGCAAAGCTACATAAAATTGCTCTTGTGAGAAGTAGCACAATCACAAATCAATGACTAGAATTCAGTTTCTCCCTCCTAGCTTTTGATTTAAGGTTCTTATTTGAATTCATTTTCAGTCTTCTCTGTCCACAGCATCTTTATATGCACCCCATGTCCCCCCTAAGGCAGACACACAGCTCTCTCCTTGTGTTCCTCAGTTCTGCCACTCTGAAAATGTGCCTACCTCTTTGAGGTGTTCCCAGAGGCTTCTGATATAAATTGTGCTTATGCCACATAGCCTATGCCTTAACTGGCCATCCCAAATATACCTTTCAAATTCAGTAAAATTTATTCCATAGTCCCATGTGTGATATAGTATCAAACAAAGAGATAGAAGATATTTTAGTATATGGATATCTCCCATAAGGGTGATCATATTTGACATATACTTATTGCTTATGTCTTTCTTCAGGAAATGCTTTAAAGATCAGGAATGCTTTAAACTGATTCCTGTATAAGTTGATCAGTGAGAGGAATAGGTAGGTTATCAATCCAAATATTAGCATTACCCGGGTAATTTTGTAAAATCACAAATGTTTAGATACCATCTTGAGAGATCTGGATTCAGTAAGTTTAGGGTGAAGCCTATCTTACTTTTTTCTACTGTCTAGTAATATTGGTGTATAGTAAGGGCTGAGAAAACCAAGATAGGAAAATTTTTAGGTTCCATCAAAAGTAACAATTTATAGGTCCATGCCATGTGTGGGTAGATACTGGAGCCACCTGGACAGAAAGTTTGATGGAGGGCAGGGAAGAAGGAAAATGAAATACACAAAACATAGAGTTTGACCCCAGGGAGCAGACCCCACTGAACTCTAAGGCAGGGTTTCCCAGGTTTCTAGACGAATGGAAAGGAGTCACCAGCTGCCTTTCACGGTGTTAAAAGACGTATTAAAATAAATGAGTGCATAGCATATAGGGGTAGAATAGAGTCTGCAGATTAATTCTGAGCAGTCAATCATTCTGCTTAGGGCTATGTTGCCCATCTATCACTCAAATGATAGCAGAGTAAGGTGAACATGTATGATATGGGTTGCTACAAACTGAATCTGCTCTGAGGAAATATGATTCTGATTCAAAACTTTTCAACATTTGCAGGTCCTGACAGAAAAGACTATGGACTCTGGGAGATGTTCTGGGATGACCTCACTCTTTACGTTGTAGTTCGTTGCAATGAGGGCCACATGTGTTCTGCATTATCCAGCCAATGTGGATCCATCTTTCACTGAGACAACTGACATCCAGGAGCATTCATTTCCAACCAGCACACATTGCCTTGATGGCCATGCTTTCGACGGGCTGCTGAGATCCCATCTCCATCCAGGAGAATGTGGACCCATCTTTCACCGAAAAAACTGATATCCAGGAGCATTCATTTCCAACCAGCACACGTTGCCCTGATGGCCATGCTGGTGATGGGCTGCTGATGTCCCGTCTCCACCCACTGGGCCCCAAGGTCAACATCTCCATTAGGCAGCGTAGGCACAGTGTGAAGGCCCACAATAGTGTTGAGGTTCATAAAAATGTTTTAGTTTTATTTAAAATCAGGAAAAAATTAACTTTTAGGTCAAAGAACATGATAATCTATTCATCTTTGTACGAACACAGTCGTAAAATAGAATTTTAATATGATTTTCGGAAGGAAGACGTCCATGAAGGCAAAATGGGCTAGGACCCATGAAAGTCACAGGGCAGTCCTGATTGTCCTTGATTATGGCCAGCAATGTGATTTGTATGTCTTTTACGCAAAATAAAAAGTGCAGGGCCTCTTATTCAAAATGTTATAAATTTCAAGGTGGTGACGGTAGAGCATCAAACCAAGCATGGGGCCCTCTGAGTGTGGTACCCTGTGCAATCAGTCTTGAGAGCTGGCTGATGGGCACCATATTTTTGTTAGAAACTAATATTTCATGGGCCAAGACCAGAGTCTTCAATTTCATTATTGCCCTGACTGTCTGCATTTCCAATACCTTTCTTCCTCTGTGTAACTCCTACCAAAATTAGACAACAAAAGGACAAGAGCGTTAAAGAAAGACATTGGCTATTCTGGGCATTGGGTTGAGAAATTTCATTCCCTTTATGAGTATCATTACTTTTATGACACTTTAGTTCCACCCTCGCATCCACCATCAGGCAGAGGATTCTTTTCCTTGTTAACCCACAAATATAACACTTAGTGACCTTGAAATTATGAGTGTTAAAGACATCATACCTTATCTCAGCACATGTCATTGTCACCAGGTAAGGTCCCTATTACTATTGCTTTGAAACAAACCACGGTTGGTAAAGGAACTTCTACTGTTAAACCTATCTCAACATAAAGCCGGCGTTATTTATTTATGATGTTACATGAATCATCTGTACTTTCCCTGATAAGCCCTGGGCTGTGTGTCTTTCATTTTAGCTGACATTTTGCTGCCATTTGCCAGGCTAAGTAACTACTGTGCAATCACTCTGAGCTGATGCATGGTCATTGTTTTGCACAAAATGGATTTTTAAGTCGGCTGAAAGGCTTTCTGAAGAATATAATTTGACAAAGTAAATTTTTGCCCATATAACAGAAATCAGCCAGGGCTATACCAAATGTATTTTTTAAGATAGCTAAAAGGATTTCTGCAGAGAGTTTGACAAAGTATTTTACTTTTGTGCACAAAGCAAAAATTGATTAGTTTTGAACAAAAAGGATTTCTCAGGGTGCTGAAAGGCTTTTCTCTAGAATTAAATATATTCTTTGGCTTGCAGGATAAGGTATTTGAAAGTAGTGTCTTTGAGAAGACAAATAGTTGTCAGTGACTTTTTTTTTTTCAGAAACAAGTTAAAAGAATCTACTTAAATGACATTTTTAACCTGGTTTGGCTCCAGATCTCTCAATGCTTACAGAAAGATGACCCATTTTCCAGTGTATGAGGCTTATTGCATGATTCATTCGCTTGTTTGATCCTGCTCCTAAATTGATAGAATCACTGAGTAGACATTTCACTGAACACTTTTCCCCCTTCAGTTTAACTATAGGAGACAAGAAATCTGAACAAATTGAAGGGCAAGGAGTTTTAACTTAAATTGTTTAGCTTCAGGGAAATTTTGCTGACAATTTTCCAATGCCCACAAGTACTTCTATTTGAGGAGAGGAGGTGATTTGGAAACATGCAACTTATACAAAAACTGATTCTGTTTTTTCTAAAAGCATCAGTCTGCCGCCATGGAAAGTTTTAAAATTAGAAGATAAATGCAATGACCTACTTATCCAATGTGCTGTAAGAGGTGTGTGTATGTGTGTGTGTGTGTGTGTGTGTGTGTGCGCACGTGCAGGCACACACGCTTGTGTGTGTGTCTATGTGTTAGTTGGGGTTGGTGTGAGCAAGTATGTGGTGTGGCTATGACACCAATCAAATTTTTGAACAGTGAATCTTTTTAAAATAAAAAGATTGCTTTTAGGAGTACATGTAAAAATAATAATTTACAACCAAATGTCTTGGTATGTATCTTAAATTTTTAATGCATTTTTTACACACTTTTTATGCTGGTACAAAGTTCGAATTACTTTTTTCAGCTCGGTTTGTACTCTCTGCCTAAGATCATGACAGGGCAGTATCAAATCATCCTTTCCCCTTGTTTTTTGGTCACACCATTAAATTAAATATAAAGTCCAAATTTAAATATTCTTCATTAAGAATAAATTGCTGAAAGTTTAGAAATTATTCATCCCTGATATGTGCTTTTACCTATTTTATATCTAGAAATTAAAGGCAGCTTATTTTTAAGAGTTTCACTGTTTAACAAGATTGTATTCATGTGATTAAAACAAGTTCCTGATTTATTTATATTAATTCACACAGGAGACTAAATATATGATCTTTTGCCCTTGTTTCTAGTTCCAAATCAAAGTAACTTAAGGTAAATAGAATCCCCCTTTCCACAAGATGTTCCATATCAATATTTTTATTTCAATTTGTTTAATTTTTTAAAAAAATTATGGGTACTTAATAGGTGCACATATGTGTAGAGTACATGAGATGTTTTGATACAGGCATGCAATGTGAAATAAGGAAACCATAAGGAATGGTGTGTCCCTCCCCTCAAGCATTTATCCTTTTCTTCATATTGTTTTCAAAGTAAAGACTTTTAAATAAAGGAAATGAGAGTTGGTGGGTCGGCTCTTTTCATTTTATTATTCACCAATGTGAGGAACACACATCCACATACATGCTTACACACATATCATTATTATGGCACTATCTCCCCTAAAGCTCTACAGTAAACACTAATCACAATTATTTTATTGACCAAAGTCTACGACTTACTATCAAAACTAAACAAAACAAAAGTGGGGCAAATCTACAGGACATTGATTACTAACCTATTTTTATAAGGAGACTAACGCAACATATGCCATTTCACCTGATACCTTGCTAATTTCACACCATGTCTTAACTAAATGGTAACACAAGCAAGTTTAAAACAGCAGTGTTTCTAGTCCATGGCTTATCTAAATAAACTGTTCACTGTGAGTGTCAAATCCAGTGGATTGATAAATGAACAAGTATGAGAGGTTAACTCTAGGCATGTGGTTCTAGGTTGTGGGGGTGATATGGTTAGGCTTTTTGTCCCCATCCAAATCTCATCTTGAATTGTAATACCGAGGTATTGAGGGAGAGACCTGGTGGGTGGTGATAGAATCATGGGTGCATGATGTTCTGATGATAGTGAGGGAGTCCTCATAAGATCTGATGGTTTAAATGTGTTTGGCAGCTCCCCACTTTCACTCTTTCTCTCCTGCTGCCATGTAAGAAGGTTCTTGCTTCTCCTTCATTTTCTGCCATTATTGTAACTTTCCAGAGGCCTCCCCAGCCATATAGAACTGTGAGTCAATTAAACCTTTTTTGTTTATAAATTGCCCCATCATGGGTATTTCTTTATAACAGTGTGAAAATGAACTAATACAGTAAATTGGTACTGCAGACAGTGGGGTACTGCTATAAAGATACTTGAAAATGTAGAAGTGACTTTGGAACTGGCTCACAGACAGAGGTTGGAACAGCTTGGAGGGCTCAGGGGAAGACAGGAAGATGTGGAAAAGTTCAAAACTTCCTAGAGACTTGTTGAATGGTTTTGACTAAAATGCTGATAGTGATATGAACAATGAAGTCCAGGCTGAGGTAGTCTTAGATGGAGATGAAGAACTAGTTGGGAACTAAAGCAAAGGTCGCCTTTGCTATGCTTCAGCAAAAAGACTGATGGCATTTTGCCCCCACCCTAGAGATCTGTGGAAGTTTGAACTTGAGAGAGATGATCTGAAATTGGAACTTATGTTTTAAAGGGAAGCAGAGCATAAAAGTTTGAAAAATTTGTATCCTGATGGTATGATAGAAAAGAAAAACCAATATTCTGGGGAGAAATTCAAACCAGCTTCAGAAATTTGCATAAGTAATAAGAAACC
This sequence comes from Cacajao melanocephalus, assembly GCA_963573385.1. Lineage (NCBI taxonomy): Eukaryota > Metazoa > Chordata > Mammalia > Primates > Pitheciidae > Cacajao > Cacajao melanocephalus. The sequence continues at coordinate 24,075 of CAUYLG010046400.1, forward strand.
AAATGTTAATCACCAAGAAAATGGGGAAAATATCTCCAGGTCATGTCGGAGATCTTGGCGACAGCCCCTTCTATCACAGGCCCAGAGGCCTAGGAGGAAAAATTGGTTTGTAAGCACGACCCAAGGCCCTCCTGCTCTGTGCAACCTCAGGACTTGGTGTCATGTGTCCTGGCTGCTTTGGCGCCAACTATGGCTAAAAGGGGCCAAGGTACAGCTTAGGCCATTGCTTTAGGAGGTGCAAGCCCCAAGCCTTGGTGACTTCCACATGGTGTTGGGCCTGTGAGTGCACAGAAGTCAATAATTGAGGTTTTGAAACCCCTCCCTAGATGTCAGAGGATGTATGGGAATGTTTAGATGCCCAGGCAGAAGTCTGCTACAAGGGCAGAACCCTCATGGAGAACATCTGCTAGAGCAGTGTGGAAGGGAAATTTGGGATTGGAGCCCCTGCACAGAGTCCCCACTGGGGCACTAAATGGTGGAGCTGAGAAGAGGGCCACCATCCTCCAGACCCCAGAATGGCAGATCCACGGAGAGCTTCCACTGTGCACCTGGAAAAGCCTCAGACACTCAATGCCACCCTGTGAAAGCAGCCAGCAGGGGAGCTGTACCCTGCAAAGCTACTGGGGCAGAGCTGCCCAAGATCATGGGAGCCCACCCCTTGTGTTAGCATGACCTAGATATGAGACATGGAGTCAAAGGATATCATTTTAGAGCTTTAAGATTGAATAACTGGCCTGTTGGATTTCAGATGTGCGTGGAGCCTGTAGCACCTTTGTTTTGGCCAGTTTCTCCATTTTGGAATGAGAACATTTACCAAATCCCTGTACCCTCATTTTATCTAGGAAGTAACTAACTTACTTTTGCTTTTACAGGCTCCTACTTGGAAGGGACTTGCTTTATCTCAGATGAGATGTTAGATTTGGACTTTTGGGTTAATGGTGGAATAAGTTAAGACTTTGGGGGACTGTTGGGAAGGCATGATTAGTTTTGGAATGTGAAGACAAGATTTGGGAGGGGTCAAGGTTGGAATAATATGGTTTGGCTTTGTGTCCCCACCCAAATCTCATCTTAAATTATAATCCCCAAGTGTTGAAGGAGAGACCTAGCAGGAGGTGAATGGACCACGGAGGCAGTTTCTCCCATGCTGTTCTCACGGTAGTGAGTTCTCATGAGATTGGATGCTTTTATAAGTGTTTGACAATTCCTCCTTCATGCACTCACATTCTCCTCTGCCAGCTTGTGAAGAAGGTGCCTGCTTCCCCTTCCACCATGATTGTAAGTTTTCTGAGGCCTCCCCAGTCATGTGGAACTGTGAGCCAGTTAAGCCTCTTTCTTTATAAATTACCCAGTAGAGAGTATTTCTTTAAAGCAGTGTGAAAATGGACTAATACGGGGGAGTTACTACACCCTGTAGACAGCAACAGAACAACAATGACACACAACGGGCACAATCAGTTTTCTAAACTCCCCGAGATATTTGGTGAAGGATACCAAGTGATTAGCTGCAAATGAATACTTGATGTCGTACTAATTGTGAAGATGAATCAATAAGACCAACACTTCAAATTGAAAAGACAAAAAAAAATGCATGTATCTTTAAATGTTTTAGAAACAGAGCAACTTCATGGCCATATGAAAGCAAGATGAGCTCATAGCTTTAAGAAGGAGCTCGACACAGATAGAAACAGAGAAAAGTCTAATTGTCCATGAAGGACTACTTCATAATGGCAAACCACGGCATTTTCTCAGAAAATGGGAGAATATAAAGCCCTTGAGTTGCTGAGGAATAGGTAGTCATGGAAATGCCAGATTCTAACCATTGCTCATTCAGAAGCTGCTACTGATGTTAAGAAAAGTGTGGAAGCTTGGGATTTGTTCACTCAAATTCATAACTGTAAACTCGAATCACTTCTTTAAAAGCTGCAGCTATAACTTATAAGAACTAGTAGTGAGTTAGTAAGTCATACAATTTTTTTTTGGTGGTGGTACACTCAAATGTGAGTGTGCCTTGTCACCATCACCTTTTAAAAAAGTGACATTAACTCATCACATTTTCTCAAATAAAATGTGCTTGATATCTCTACAAATGGGGCAAAGGAGAAGGAAATCCCAATGATTTCAAGCAGTGAGTTCTCTGCTACTTCTCTGCTGTGTCATCAGAATGTAAACTAGAATCAAATTTAGCTTGATTTTAGGGGGAAAAGTAATGATATTTTCTGCACCTAAGCATATTTGCAAATTCATACCCATTATACTTACATCACTATGTACCAGGAACTTACTAGGCCCTATGGTGAAAGAACTGAGACTCAGAGTCAAGTACTTGTGAGAGGCAGGTCTCAAATCTAGTTCTGTCTGAAGCCAAAACCTCTACTCTTGATTTGAACACTGTAATACACCAGTCACCATGCTGACACATAACCTGTATGTCTCATTATATATACACCTCAGTTTACTCATCTACAATGTAGTAATAACAATGCCTACTCCATGGGAATATTATTCTGAAGATAAAATAAGAAAATGCATGTAAAATACTTAGCATGGGGCCTGGCACACTGGAATGGTGGCCACCTCCCATCTGCTCAATTGTGTTTTCACTTCAGCCTAGGGGTTTCTGACTTAGATTCATGGATGAGTTTCAGATGACAGCAAAACCCCCGAAGTTGAAAGCACTGAGTTGTATAGATGCACAGAAATGCATGCTTATAGTACTGAGTCAGATCTAACAGACAGAGCATGGGAAATGGGGAGCTAATTGAAAAAATAAAACCCCACTCAAGTGTTCACCAAGATTTCATTGAGAAGCCCTGGCATCTTCCCTTCAGGGAGCTCATGACAATTAAAGAGACATATAGATCATTTTTAAATTCTCATAACACCAAGAAAATCTTAACAGAACAAATATTAGTCAATGTCTCCAATTGAAAGCCAGACTGCTTTAGCTAAAAATTAATGAAAAATTACTTTTAGAACCTATGCTCCAAATTTCCCGGCTATGATATTGAGGCTCAATTGATGTAATTCTGATCGCCCACTAAGTTTCATTTTCTGACTCACCATTCCATAAAACTTCAATTTTGAAAGAGGAATAATTATTTCAGGAGAATTTCCAAGTCATATTTGAAAAATCTTCCATGCTTTTTCAAAGTTCCAAGATCATTAAATAAATGAGGTTGAGGCAAGTTATCAGTAGCTTTTGCACATTGATTTTTATTTGGAAGTTGCAAAATAGCGATTTACTTAATTTTCTTTCCATATGGTTCTTTTAAAATTTGGAAATGGCATAGAAAAATTCAGATTTTTACCCTCCCTCGAAACACTTCAACATCTGGCAACATGCCAACACTAGAGCCACATCTTCAAGTGACAACAACTGGCTGGAGTGAAGGGACAACAGCTCCTGTTAGCATCCTTTTCCCCAATTTACCATAGTCACCACCATTCTTTCACGTCTAACAACAGCCCTCTTCACTCATTTATAATACCTGTATTTGAGTGTTTGATCCCTGGTGTGGAAACGGAGAAGGATTACAAAGGCAGCTGTGCTCATCAAATGTGTGAATTTGGATCATCTATCCACTGAAAATTGCCTTGTTAACTGGACTGTCATAAACTGCAGTTTAGGTGGTCTTCTGTGAAAGTGAGTTAGCATTGTCCAATTCAAATCTTGCTAGATTGACAACCAAGGAAATAAGGAGCAATATCTATGCAGCAGAAGCTATAGAGATTAGGGAAGTATTGACAAAGAAATTGGTTTTTCCTAGAGTCCTGCACATGTTGGCCTAATAACAATGTGGATAATCATTAGCTAAAACACTTCACCATTGACATTAGAAGATAAATCTTGGACTGAAGTTTTATGGGCTTCCCTCCATAAAACTGGACTTTAATACACTGAAAGAGCATTTTCTTCCCAGTTCATTTATTTACTGAGTGCCATTATGTAATAGACATTGGGCACAGAGAAAGAAGAGATACGAAAGACAGTCTCTGCCCTTGTAGAGCTGTCAAACTAGTCAGGAAAATTGACATGAAAACAAGTAAATGCAATCTGTGGCTGATGATGTAACATGACTGATTTGGCAAAAAGACAGATGAGGTAGGGAAGATAGACCAGATACTGGAGGGTACATGCAGGGAAGAGGGAATAGACCTAGTAGAATATTCCAGAGAAGAAATTAAGAGAGGCTGAATTAGACTAGAACTAGAAATGGAAGGAAATTTTAACATATTTAAAGACAGACACTCAGGAGTTCATTGTACAAAAGGAAGACCAGTTTACCCAAGTTCACACAGGGAAACTCTGGTCAAATTTCAAGGAAGGGTGTGAGAGTGTGGTCTTTTAGGCCCCTTTAGGTTCAGTCATAGCCCCAGTTACAGCATTGTTCTTTGCTTCACCAGAGTTCCCACCACTTTCTAATGTCCAACACCAATTCAATTGGGTCACCAACCACGTTTAAATTACCATATTTAAAACTAACCACGTTGTTTGTTTGTTTGCTTGTTTGTTTTAATGTGCTTTGTCAAGGCCCAAAATAAATCATACAATTTTGGCCTGAACTCTCATTCACTACGAAGCTTCCTGGGCATACACATCTCCTTACTCCAATTGTCCACACCTCCTCTGTGTTCCCACAGAAATGTTGCCATGCTTGTTTTCTAGCATTTACTGTACTCTATTATAATTACTTATATGTCTCTCATGCCAGATCATGTTCAAGGCATCTGCAATATAGGACTGTAGTGCGTTAAATAATGTTCCCCCACTCAAAAGGTATACCTACCTGGAACCTGTGAATGTGAATTTATTTAGAAAAAGAGTCTTTGAAAATTAAGGGTCTCTAGATTAAACTAAACTGGACTATTTGAGTGGACCTTCAATCCAGTGATGTGCCCTTATAAGAGACAGTCACTGTGCAATGACTGGTTTCCCACTGTTGATGTCCAAACTGGCTTCTGCTGCCTGTCCCTATTAAGAGCCCAGGAGGCTTCTGTTCACTTGTCGGATTGCTGATGCCTAAGAAAAGCCACACCTGCAGCTTTATGTGGATTTTGTAACACCTTTCTCTTCCCTGGAAATGACCCATCCTCCCACAATTCTGATATGAGTCTACCACTAGACCTAACATTTGGCTTTCAAACACATTGTTCAAAAATAAGGCATTTTAATATGTAATGGCTCATATATTGCTAAACGAAAGGACAAAAGTAGGCTAAAAATAGCATATACAGTTTGGTATCACTAAAAACAAGGTTAAAATACAGGTTAACTAGATAGCTGAGGACAGGAGGATGAAGGAACTGAAATCATAACAGTGAATGTTTCTAGGTAGTGAGATTGCTGGTTATATATTTTTTGGATTGTTCCATGTTCATATGCTTTAACTGATCATGTTTTACCTGTTAGATATAAAACAACAAATGTTTTTAAATAAATAAAAATATAATGAAAACACAAAATAAAGGGGATAACTTCCTGAGTTTTCAGAAGCTGAGATGAGCACCAGTCCAGGAAATTAACATTTGCATACAGGTTGCCCAGAGTATGAATACACAGATTTATTACAGTAGGTAACGCAACATCAAGCACACAAGGGGAGGGAGAGAAAATGCAGGGCAGTGGTTTGAAGCTCCTGAGTTGGAATCCCACTCCTTTAATAGCCATATGACCTTGAGTAAATCTCCTAACCATTCTAAGCCTCAGTTCCTTTCTCTGTAAAATGAGAAAAAATAATGGTTCTCCTTTCAAAAGATTGTTAAATTAAATAACGTAGTATATAAAAATCACTTGATATAATGTGTAATACATAGTGAGCTTCAAATAAATATCAATAATCTATTGATTATCAACATGTAAAAAGCATGTAGTTTATATCGTATTTTCACTTAGCACCCTCCACCTAGGAGCCTCCACCTAGCAAACTCCATTTAATTAAAAATAAAGGGTCTTGTTCCCCTGTATAGTCTGTGTTCTAGGGGATGGGCTAGGGATTTGGATGTCCTTCACAGATAAAGAGTGAGTCTCTGGGTTGGACACTCCTGGATTCCTTAGTTTGGTACTGCAAACCAATACTCTTCTTAGACCATGGAGTCATTTTCAGGGTGTGCTTCAGTTATGGCTGAATGGCGCCTCTGCCATACATATGCCAATCCCCTACCTCATCCTTTCTCTTCCTCATAACTGAAGAATGGGATGGAAGGAGAATCACTGAAGTCTCCAGATTGATAGCAAGATCTTATGTCCCTCTTTCCTCCAAAAGCAAAGTGTGTGTGTAAAAGGTGAGGAGGGAGATGGATCTCAAAGAGATAAGGGATGGCAATGAGTAGGGGAACCACTACCTTGTTCCCAAGTGGATTCTTGAAGAAGTGCAAAACATATAGTCACCCATACCCTGAAAAATAAGCAATAAAATTCATGGATGCCTCTGACACATGTCCCTAGCATTGAAGGAAACATCTAAAGACCTGGAGACCAGTGACTGCTTCTCACTTGAAAATTGACCAAAGACAGCAGGTTTGACAGAGCAGTCTGAGCCAAAGCTTGAGTAGAGATCACACTATCCTGTGCCTAAAAAAAATCATGAGAGATGTCAGCACTATCACCCAAGGGTCTCACAGCTCTTAGAAGATGCCATGAATGACCTCGGAGATTCTGGAAAGGTTCCTAGAGATTCTAGATAAGTAAGTTTCCATAAAGCTACCCAAGTGGTTTTCAGGTAAAAGAAGTGAAAGCCTGCTTGGAGAAGGGGTTTGAGGAATGGACTACTTGGCAGAGCTAAAGTGATATATGGCCACCTCTCTCTCTGTGAGTTCTTGTTAATGGAAGGGATTAAGTGCAATGCTGCCCCTCTAAGATAAACAAGCACATTCATTATCTATATGAAGGCAATTTCACTGGTAGAGGGCAGCTGCAGAGTTGGAACTAAACTAAGGCAAAATGTAACCAATCTAACAAGATGTTGAGAAGGACTTTTGCTGCTGCCCCGAAATTGGCTCTCCTTTGAATGAATTCAGCTGAGTTGTCCAAAGAATGGTATTCTAAAGAAAATATGCTAAAGAGAGACACCTACATATGAGGTTAGACATTTCCTCTGTTTATTGAAGTGTAGTCATTGGGCTTGCCTATCACCAGCTGGCACTCCAGTTTCCCACCTGAGTGTCTTCCCAAGCTACACAAGAACACTGAAGAGAAGAGAGAAGGGGAATCAGTCAAGAGTCATAGACCTTTGTTGGGAGTCATCTATTCACTGATATAATACTTTTGCCACACTTAGATGCCACACTTGGAGAGTGAGGGGAAAACTCCAGACGAGTTACTTGTTGATAGAGTGATGACAGAAAGCAGAAAATGACATGCTACCCTTGATTGGACATCTGCAGACTTACTCACCTTGCACTGAGTTTATGTGATCAGAGAAGACGAGTATTGGAAAGAAATGATAAAGAATAACACAGAATTGTTCTTTATATACCCCTTTTGCAAACAATGGCAAGAATTCATGAGTTTTCTGTGACTTAACTGGACTCTGTGGAAGATGCCTGGGATTTTGTCTTCCTGCCAGCATCTCACATGGAGTCCTACCCATTGAGCAAGGGGTCCCCAACAACAATAGGCTGAGCAATCAACTTGGGTAGGGCTGAAGGACAAAGAAAGAGGTTACTGAAAGCTAGATTTCTAAGGTCAGGGAACTATGCAGTGGAGAGACGTTATAGGATCCTTCATAGAAATTATACAGGTACCCCCATGAAACAGCCAGTATTTGGAAGCCTAACATGCAGAGATCAGGTACAGCAGACAGCGATAATATCAGCCTTTGAGTACAAAGATATTTGTCTCCTTTGTCTCCTTGCCTTTGGCCCCAACCCACATGAGGAGGTGGGCCTTGGAAAAGTAGAAAGGTATCTCCAAGCAGGAGCACCCACCTTTTCCAACACATTCCACCTATTCATGTGGGCAGGGCTCCAGGCTATGCCTGCTCTAAGGGAAAAAGGGAAAAGATTTAAGGAAAGTCTCAGACTGGTCCAGACTTACTAATGTGAAGTTATGGAATCCGACCCAGAGATTTGACAAAGCAGTTGAAAACAGAGAATGAAGAAAAGTAAAACTATTGTGTATTATATCGCCCATAGAGTTAGTCTCTTCAATATACCTTTAAAAAATAAACTTTGTTTATTAAAGTTTTAAGTTCACAGCAAAATTGAGTGAAAGGTACGGAGGATTCCCATATACCTCTCCCCTCATACACACAGTCTTCCCTACTCTCAACATCCCATGTCAGAGAGGCACACATGTTAACAATCAGTGAACCTACACTGACATGTCACTATCACCCAAAGTCCATAGTTTACATTAGGATTTATTCCTGGCAGTTTAAATTTTATGGGTTTTGACAAATGTATAACAACATGTGTCCACCTTTAGCGTATCATACAGAATAGTTTCACTATCCTAAAAATTCCCCATGCTCCACCTATCAATGTAACTATTATATACGTATGTTCTCTGAAATTCTATTCAGCTCATTCAAGATTTTCATATCCTAATCTCCATCTTGATGAAAAGAACCCTCTGTATGAATATTCTTGGTATTTGGTAGTTTATGAAGAAGTGGTATTTTGTTATTATTTGCATGGTTGTTTATTCAATTTACTCACTATAATGTTACTGCTTTAGGGTTTTCAGGTCTGCATGAATGGAATCTACCAATATGACAAATCCAGTGAAAAAAATCAGAAATGGTTTCAGCACCTTTTCACTGAGGCATATATTTACAACTCTAATCTGATCTCTCTCCAGAAGAAGTTGAAATTGACATTATTTTACAAATGAAGCAAAGAAAATAAACATGTCCTGAGTGTTTAAGGGTACACACTCAACCAGCGAAAAAGCCAAAATTAAGTAAATATACGTATCTCTTGTTTAACATAAGTAATCCATTCCTCGGGAAAAAAATTCTGCCTAAGAAGACTGATCAGGAGACTATTTTCTTTTAAGTGGGAAAAACTTGTCATTCATTATACTTTAATACAAAGCTTCTTACCAATTTCCTAAACGTACTAAAATACAGCACATTGTCTGCATACATAAATAACAAATTATCATGTTAAGATATAACATGCTTAAAACATTGCTTTCTGACCACCAAATAATTAATATTGTTGTTAACCCAGAGTTACTGGTATGCAATAATTCATTGTGCTTTCTTAGTGCTTCTATACAGGATTGTGAGGTGTTAACAATTGAATCTGGAATAAAATTTGAGACCATTCCAAGATATCACTTACTTTAAAATGTTGTACTAAGTGTTTAGATCATAAATATAATTTGTCTATACAAACATGGTCTGCAATCATGTTGTCAAGAAATTTATAAGTTGCGTGAACTTTGGTGATTAAAAACAATGAGGTACTGAACTGGGAAATAAGCCAGGAGGTATTCTGTAACGAATGCCTGAATGTCCTTTGAAAGCCAAATCAAAAAGAGCTATTGAAAACTGGCAAGGTGAAAGATAAACTATTAGGAGGCATTACCAATGAGAGAGAGGTTAGAAAAATTACAGAAGATTTTGGATTTCTAATTAAAATGGAACTCCAAAGGAACATATCATTCAGTGCACAATTTTTTGAATCACATCTATCAAGTATGGAAAAATGTATCTATTTTGAAGGGCATCAAAGACAGTAAATGATCAGCTTCCCTGCCTCCAGGTCATGTCACCTCAGAAAAGTAAAAGATCAGGTGAGAGTTATTTCAGAGCAGAGACACAGAAGAGGAGTTTCAATGACTTTCTTGGACTTGGTCATTGTATTTGGCTATGTAGGGAATATGCTTTTGAAGCAGGTCCCTTCGTTTAGAAGCTACATACTGAAGCCTTTATAGAGGAAATGTCATGATGTACAAATAGTTCACTGCAAAAAGAGAGACAGAGAAGAGAGAAAGGGATAAGGCAAAAGTGGCAAACTAATAATTGCTGAAATTATATGAGTTTATGGGTTGTCAACGTATTATTTTTCAACTTTTATATAGGCTTGAAAATTTCCTATTAAAATATTGGAAAAAAATATTTGTTAATAGAGCCATTGAGGATAATAACAAAGAATCAGTAATTTTTGGTTAATATATTGCTATTTTATTACAAATATAAGGCACATTTAGTGTAAATATTAGGAAATACACCAACTAGAAAATAATCATTTATAACACATACAATTTAACCCAAATGGACTCTTTGTCAATAGTTTGGTTATATCACTCCAGATTTTAAAATAAATATTTTTAACTAATAAAAATTGTATTTACTTAGAAGTATTCAGAATGTCAACAAGCAGCTGAAACTTTTTTTTTGCAATGACAGAGTAGTATTCAGTTAACAGAACAACTATTTCATAAAAGCTTCATCAGAGACAACCGCAGATTAAAAAAACTACCATCCTCGTATACAACTAATTTGTGTGTGCACCAAAAAGAACCTGCTTTAAATATCCATGCCAGTTTACAATCCCCATACTGTACCAAGCAAGGTTAGTGGCTATGGAAAACACCACCGGGACAGGACTATCTAAAGACACATTTGGTAGTGTGTTTATATCAAAAAAAAAAAAAAAAAAAAAAAGACAATGTACAGTTTAAGAGCAAATCATACAAAGCCTTATATTTCAACTTTTTTCTTTAAAAGGAATGAGTTGTGTACAAGAGGTTTAAATGCTTTATAGACCAAAAAAAAAAGTGCTACAACCAACTTATTTATCATCATCATCTTTATCTTCATTCTCCTCATCTTCCTTCCTCTTCCTTCTTTTTCTTGCTTTTTCTAGCCTTGACAACTCCCTTTTTTGCTGCATCAGGCTTTCCTTGAGCTCACTATGCAGCGATATCCTTTTTGTAATTTTCCTTCTGCTTCAAAGACTTCATAAGCCTGCTTGCTATCTGCAGCAGTGTTATTCCACATCTCTCTGTTTCTTTGCTGTATCACTGATGGATGTTCTCCTTTGATTTTTATGTGATACTCAGAGCAGAAAAGGAAAAAAGGCCAAAGGAAGACTCTTGGTATGTTGGGCTCCTTGAACTTCTTTCTTTCAGGGGGACATAGGTTTCATTTGTGTTTCGTAACAAGCCTTAGTCCACCTTGCTATGGCTTCAAATTTTCCTTTCTCTTTAGCTGACATGGTCTTCCACCTCTCTGAGTGCTTCTGAGAAGCTGACAGAAGCATCTGGGTGCACTGCTTGTGTTCCTCCCAACACTTTTGCACAAAGAATCTGTATGATGACATTTTGCCTCACACAGCATCTTAGGCTCTCATTTGCCCATGTTTACTTATTTTTTTCTCAGCAAGGCACAGAGTCGTCAGTGCCCATCTGGCTGTCACCTGCCCTGGCGCTGTCTCTAGGGAGCTCAATGTATTGCAATGACTCTCTACAACAGACATATTTTTAACAAAAGTGAGATTTTATTCTTTAAAGCCTTTTGTTTTCTACTAGGAAATATATTGAGGATGTATTCCATAAAAATAAACACTGATTTGCATCGCTTTAATGGCTCTATAGAATTCTATTGTAAGGATATATTCTAATTCATTTAATAAATACACTATTTTAGAACAATTAGTCTGTCACCTCTCTTTTACTGCTATAGACAATCTGCAGGAAGCAATAAATAGAATGCTACATGATATATTTTTGCTGTCTGTAAAACACTTTTCTTAAAAGTACTTCAACAAGAATATTTGTGAATTTTGCCAAATTACTTCTCAAAAAGTGTGTACCTTTATAATAAGAATTAGCAACAAGGAATGGGATTTCACTTTTTCCATTCTGTTTTCATCTTTGCCAGTTGAAAGATACAATATGCTAATTTTTTTTGACTTTGCATTTCTTGATTAGCAGTGAAACTGATGGATTTCCCATAGGGCAGATAAATCTCTTCTCTAAAAACTTTCTTAGTCCATTTTTCCTTTAGGGCATTTATCTTTTGCTTATTAATTTTAGGAACTTTCATATTAAGAATAGCAACACATTTTTTGTTACATATATTGCAGATATTCTCCCAAGTTCTTTTATAAATGAATTGGTAGTTTTGAAAACAAAACTTTTTAATGTATACCTGGTTGACTCCAGTTGCATTTTCTTGAATGGTCTCTTCTCTTGTGCTCATGATTAGACAGCCTTTCCATCTCAAGATTATAGAAATATTCACCTGTATTTTTCTATAATTTTTTTACATTTAAACATTTTAAATGCAAAACTTTAAATTTTATTTTAAATATAATAGAAATTATTTTGCATAAGGTATCGAGTAGGGATATTGATTGATTGATTAATTTCTAAATGACTATTAAATTATCCAGCACACTTCATTGAATTAAATTCTTTTCCTCCAATTTATTTGGGGCCCCCTGTCCCCCTTTTATTATTTATTACAATTTCATACATATTTAAGTCTGTTTCTGGATTTTTCATTTTGTTCCACTGATCTTTCTGTTTCCTGTGCCACTGCCTCCTCTTAATGATTACGATAGCCATATGACTTATTTATTCAGGTTTTCAACTTCCCTTAGATCAATTTTGGTCATTTATATTTTCTCAAGAAATTATTCATTTAATTCAAGAATTTAAGTGTATTGTCCATGAAAGCATAATTATGACGTTTCTTCTGTGTCTATAATTTCCCTTATATTACATATTTTTCTCTCCCTCTACCCTTAAATAGCCTGGTCAAAGGTGTGGTCTTATTATAAAGCTTTTCAAAATTCTTAGATTTACGCCTTACATGTACCTTTTTTCTCTTTTCTAATTAATTATGTTCGTCTTTTTTCAGTATTCCTATTTACTATTTACTCTCACCACTATTTACCATTTCTCTCTTTAGACCACTCATTGTTCTTGGGCTTAACTGGGTGTTGCTGTTTTTTGTTTTTATTTGTCAGTCAATGTCTAGGATATTTATTTTCATTCTTGTTTAATAATAAATGTCCTCGAGACTACGAATTTTTTAAAGTAGAAATTTGGCTAGATCCCAGAACTTTTATGAGTAGTGTTTCATGGATTTTCCAGATAGTCTTCAATTTCAATTCCGATCAGCCCTTTTACTCGAGAGTTACTTAGGAAAGCACTTGACTTGTACTTGGGGAAGAAGGTCAACTTCTTGAAATGTATATTGGGACTTTCCTTGTAGCCTTTTGAATGATACATTTTTATAAATGCTTCATACAGGTTAAAAGAAAAAATTATCTTCCTTATTTGTTGGATATAAGGCTTTAACTATGGCTTAAGATCGCTAATTATACCATTTAAGCCCTCTACTTCTTTATTCTTTATTTTCTTCTTAAAGACAAAGAATCTTTATTAAAGTCTCCTCATACTATTATGTTTCTCTCACTTTGATAAGAGGGACTAAATTTCTGGGAGTAAAACATAAAGTGCTAGAGAAAATTGTGGGAAAATATTTTTATAACTTTAGTGAAGAAAATGTCTTTATAATCATGACACAAAGTCTAGAGATCATTTAAAAAGATTAGCATATTTGAATATAGGACTTAAAAAACTTTTATGGTGAAAGATACCATAAACAAAATATTTTAAAATAGTAAACATCTGCAACAAATAAGGCAGTATTTCCAAGCTGATGTATCTTCTCTTATTTTTTGAATATTCAGAAGTAACATATAGAACATCTTTAAAAGGTTATAAAAGTAAATATCGGAATTTTAAACTTTATTCATCTTCTTTCACTCTCATGTATGAGTAGATAATCTATGCAGCACTGAGAACTGTCAGGCCGTCAAGCCCCGTCTGAGGTAGGGGTTCAAAGGCTATTTCTTTCTGTGGGCTTCCATTTCTTAGCTAATGTCCCCTACAACTCTTTCCACAACTCATTGCAGTAATGATTACTGTCTAATGCAAAGGGAACACAATTTCAAAAGAGCACAAATAGGCTTGTGAGGTAGCCAAGCCTGAGAATTTTTCCCAGATACTTCTTATACCCATGAGTGACTACTCAACCCAACTGGACTGCTCAAATCCTCTCTCTTAGGGTGTTAAAACACAAGACATGAGAAAAAGCCACCAACAAGAGAGAGAAGCAAAAGACAAGAGCCACATAGAGAAAGTCAGGAAGTAGAAACCATGAGGCTACAGAAGTCATTAATCAAAAGAAACCATGAGCTAAGGAGGCAAGTAAAAAGAGACAGAAATGACAGAAGGAAGAAAAACATACTACTGCTGCATTAAAAGAAGAGAGAGAGAAACTCGGTAATGACTAGAACAAAATAGATAAAGTAGAAGGACATGTCCTCTGAGATGTCAAGAGCTGGTTCTGCAGGCAAGGGTGAGTGAGGGGACACATCTTTGTCGTCTGACTTTTCAGCTTAGGACTTGATCTTATGTTTCCAGTCCTTCAGGTACCCACTACAATAAGTTGATAATTTGCAATATCCTAAGCTATTTACTTGTCCTTGTAATCAGAAGGATCCTAACTAACATAACTCCTTGGTATCATTGCAACTGGTGCCATTCTGATTTTATAGTACTTTTTCCAAGAATTACATGAGTCTGTTGACTATCTCTATTCCATAGCCATACTCTCCCTCCACTGAATACGCCATATAATTGATGACTTCTTTACTCCAGAACTGTTGACATTCCCTGCAATCATCAGTATAAATACTTTATTAATAATTTGTATTTATAGAACATCTGTCTCCCAAAGAGCTCAAAGCTGTTTACGAACATCATCTCATTAATCCTGATAGCAACCCTTTTCTTTGTAAGGTAGAAATATGTAACAGCTAATGGGTACTGTCATTTTCATTTGATTCCTAGAAAAACTTTGCAAGGTCAAACAGTATTGTGGGAAATAACACAGAAACACGATCCAGAATTTCCGCCTCTTTGTTTTTTATGTTCTCCCCAAGAACCTTTCATTTCATTTCACACACATATTCATTGGTATGCACCAGAATAAATTGTTAATATAACTTCCTCTCCTGAGGGTAAAAAAATCCCACAAGCCCAAGTGTGATAACTTAGTGGACTTTGACTTAACTTTTCAAGAGGTTATCACTACAGCCAGAGCCACGAAGTATGATAAAATTCTAGGACTAGACAGCGTTTTTACTGGCATTTTTAATCCAGTAAAGGCGTTGCTGTTTGGCATCTCAGTGTGCTCCTTCTCCATAGCGGAAATAGAAGAAAAAACTTTAAGATGAAAAAAGTGAAAGTGATGAGTATTTCCAAGAAGGATGAAAACAATGCTATTTGGATAATGTTATATGTTATGCTGGATGGCTGCTAAATGCTAGGCTTATACATACATGATGTTGTTGAAATCCTATGAAGCGTACATTGTTATCTTTATTGAGGCTCAATACAGTTAAATAGTGAAGCTGAGTTCTCCAGCCCGATGTCCCTGCTTCTCCTATTTGTGCTTTAATCTATCACTATACAACTACTACAAGTAACAGTGATAATTGCTGCTACTGCTCTTGTTTGGAGTTGTTCTAGCTGAAACTCATAGAGCAAGCTGACCATATAGCATGGTACGGCTCCTACAGCTTATGCTTATCTTCAAGTACAGAAAAACCTAAGGAAGGTAATTAAATCTTCTTTGATGTTAAAAAGTCTTCAATACTATTTGCATATCTGGACACTGAAACATAATTTAGCTGCCTGGAAAAGCCTACAATTAGGACAAATCTACACCAAGAAGGTATGGTTGGTAAAACCAGGAAAAATGAAAACTTTCTCAAACTGATTACTTATCTCTAATAAAGTTAGACAAGACCCAAAATTTACTGTGGCCACACAAATCCATATGAAAATCCCACAAGACATTTAGAATATATTAATGTAGTACATTTGGACATATCTATATAAGTTTCCCCCATTCAACAAGCTATATATATTCAAAAACCATGAGGAGACTATTCAACATATTTCTTAAAGCAGATCTTTATTTTAATCATAGTTTTCTATAGGCAGAATAAACCTGTAGGACTAAAATCATAATAGTTAACATTTTTCAAGTACTTACAACTGTGTGGTGTTTTATAAACACATTTATTTACCCTTCACTGTGAATTAGGTTCTATTATTGTCCCCATTTTACAGATAAAGAAATGGAAGACTAAATAGGCCATGTATCTCGTCAATGCTGGGATACTCAGCTCAGAAATCTCACAAGTCTACACGCTTCTACTATATTAGCTTTCATTAATCTTTGCAAAGGGCACAGCATTTTTATGAAAATGCTTTTTACATAGTAGTCATTTATATTACATGAATGAATTAATGCCTGAATAGTGACTAAAGCTTAATATTTTATCAGAGGTGCAAAAATAAATGTTGACACTAGCTAGGCCTGTATTGGAAGCACAATTTTCAGTGATACACTAATCAACAAAAATTAGGAGCTAAGGATCTGCACAGTAAGGGTGAAAAAACTATTTTCCCCCTCATATGATCTCTGTGTTACTATTAGTAGCCAGTCACGGTTAGAGGGCCATAAAGCAACGGAAGCAGGTTTGATTTCCCAGAATCAAAGATGGAAGAAAACCCATGCTTTTAAGTTTGCTGAGGCTCACTATCCATCTAGAATCCATCTAATAGCCTGATGGCCATCCAACCTGGAGGAGGTCCTGTCTTCTTACTGACACATGAAAGGATGGGATAGCCAAGCATGAAACACCACTGTTGCCTTTAAAGATCTTCTTTACGCTTTAATAACGAAATATTTCAAACATGTAGAATAGCGTCATAAATCAAAGAGCCACATCCGCGTCATGTAACTAACATTTCTGATTGAACAAGTGTATCCATTTTGCAGTTCTTTTAAAAGCCATTTCTCTTAAAAATAAAATGTTACTGATAAAGTAGAAGTTCTCACATTCCATTATCATCTCTTTTCTCTCCCCCTCTTCCCCAAATTAACCATTATCCTGAAAGTGGCATCCATTCCTCACAGCAATGTTTTCATATTTTTACTATGCCTGTAGATATCTACAAAGTATAGTATCATTTTATGTATTCACACAATTTGCACAAATTATATCTAATGAATCCTTTTGTAACCTGCTTTTGTGGCCCAACCTTATTTGTATTCTGGTAAAATATATGTAAGATATACAATTCAATCATTTTTAAGTGTACAGTTCAATTATGAAACTATGTATCCATTAAACAATAGCTTCCTATTCTCCCCTATACCTCCAGCCCTTAAAAATCATCCTACTATCTGTTTTTATGAATTTGACTACTCTAGGTACTTTATATAACGGAATCAAACAGTAGTTGTTCTTTTATGATTGGCTTATGTCAGTTAGCATAATATCTTCAAGTTTCATTCATATTACAGCATGTGTCAGAATTTCCTTTCTTGTTAAGGCTGAGTAATATTCCATTGTATGTATATACCACATTATGTTCATCCATTCATCTGTCAATGGACCCTTGAGTTCCTTTTACCTTTTGGCTATTGTGAATAATGTTGCTATGAACATCGGTGTACAAATATTTGTTTGAGTCTCTGGTTTTAATTGTTTTGGAAATATACCCAGAAGCAGAATTGCTTGATTATATGGTAATTCTTTGTTTATGTTTTTGAGGAACTACCATTCTGTTTTTCATCACTGCTTACCATTTTACATTCCTACCAGCAACGTACAAGGGTTCAAACTTCTCTACATCTTTGCAAATATTTTCAGCTTTGCTTTTTAGATTTACCCATAACAATACAGGTACATCTGATATTTTACTTGCTTTCCAATATTTTATCTTATGAATATACTGTAATTTATTATCCATCCCCTGAAAAAGCGTTTAGCTTATTTCATTCTTTTTACTATTACAACTGATGCCACAATGAACATTCCTTTGTATCTTTCTGTTCACAGATATAAAAGTGTCTCTGGGCTACATACCTAGAAGTGAAACTTCTGAGTCACAGGGCATGTGTAAATCAAATCTTAATATTTATTGCCAATTTTTTTTCAAAGCGGTATTCCCCAAATTACACTCCCACCAGCACAACATGAGGCTTCATACTACTTCACACCCTTAACAACAATTGCTAATGTCATATAGAATTTCTCCGTAGTTTTAGAGCAAGAGGGACTTCTGCATCTGCTCAGTCCACAAGTTTACAATATTGTTTCTCTGTTGGTGTGTTTTTGCTTTTATCTCTTTCCTGGCCTACCTCTACTCCAACTCTGCTGATTTCCCTCTTCCCCTTTTGATATTAACTTTTCATGACCAGTAATCTTGAAATTTTTCCCACTTGTGAAACTCTCCAAAACTCAGCCAACTATCATCTTCTTTATAAGAACTGTAAAGTGAAATGACTTAAAGACCTCATGGAATTTTCTAAGTGGTTAGCTAATATCCACATGTGTCTTACCCAGCAGAGTCAGCTGCTAAGCCATTCTGTGGCTAACTGCTAGGGAAAAGTTTAGGGGAATGAGTGCATGAACTTCATTAATTTCCCCAAAGGGGAGTAGAAAAGGAGTACACAGCTATGACTGGCAGTATCACTTTATCTACAAATTCAAGGCTAGGGATAGGATGAGGCAAATGACATTCATCTCAGACATAAAATTCATGGAGACCCCGAAGCTCAGAAATCAAGAAAAATAATATTATAGTGGAATTTTTTTAAATGAAAATTAATGCCAAAAATCCAGAGCAAACAAATTATTAAGATTTTAAATAAAGACAAGATCTGTATTATTCTCATATCTCTATTGATTGTAACCTTTTAAGTTTAATCTAATAAATCCTTTATATTTTTTTGGTATTTTAAATGAGTCCGTTAAGACTCTCAAATAAAATTCATACACATGCCTCATTTTAAAAATTCAAAAGGAAATAGCTTTATGAATTCTCTTGAGTGTAAGAATGCCAAGGAGAAAAATTTGAACAGATTTCTATTCAGTAAAATAAGAATACAGGCCAGGCATGGTGGCTCATACCTGTAATCCTAGCACTTTGGGAGGCCAAGGAAGGCAGATCATGAGGCCAGGAGATCGAGATCATTCTGGCCAACATGGTGAGACTCCGTGTCTACTAAAAATACAAAAATTAACTGGGCATGGTGGCGCATGTCTATAATCCCAGTTACTCGGGAGGCTGAGGCAAGAGAATCTCTTGAACCAGGGAGTCGGAGGTTGTAGTGAGCTGAGATCACGCCATTGCACTCTAGCCTGGCAACAGAGTGAGACTCCATCTAAAAAAAAATTAAAAATAAATAAATAAAGATACACTTGGATATTAGCATCAAAGAAATGGTTTTCTCATTTGTCAACTTGAAATTTACTTTAACAGCCATTTGTATAACTTAGTGAACTTTATGAAGTACACATCACTATTCTACAAAAGTTATAGTTGTAATGCAGATTTTCTAAAATCACAGGAAAGATAGCCCACACTGTCCAAGAGAAGAGTATTAGTTTGCTTGGGCTGCCATAACAAAACTCCACACTGGGGGTTTTACACAGCTGAAATTGATTTTCCTATGCTCCTGGAGGCTGGAACTGTAAGATCAAGTTGCAGGCAGACTGGTTTCCTTTGAGGCCTCTCTCCTGACCCTCTTGCACCTCCTTGTATGACCTCTGTGAGGTAAGACAGATATGACACAGGGTGGTCACAGGAGGACAGAAAACTCCAGGCAGCAGTTTCACATGACTAATGAAAGGAAATGGTTGAAATAAGTGCATAACCTAGAGGCCAATAAGACCCTGAAAACCGGGGTGTGGACCAAGCTGGCTAAATCTGACTGGAGCCAGCATGGTACTGGATTTGACGTAGGTTTCACCTAGGACCTCATTATACCATTATTAACATATTAAACACACATCCACCACCAGTGCCATGACAGTTTCCAGAATACCCATATTTGCTATAAACATGGGTGTCACCACGGTTCCAAAAAATCTCCAATTTGTTTCCAGGACTCTTCATGAGCATTTCGCCACTTGGTCAAAGAAACTCACAGAGATAGAAACCCCAAACCCAGTATATGATTCTCTCCGGTACACCAACACTATCCTTTCTTGAGTGTGTATATGTACTTTTCCTTTTGCAATAAATCTCTGAACTTTCACTGGTTTCCAGCTCATCCTTGAATCTCTTATTGTGACAATGTCAAGTGCCTGGACACCAGCCAGGGGTAAGATCCCACTGATAGGGACAGGAAGCAGGGAAATTCTGGGCAGAAGAGGGTGGGTCCCTGGAGAGCATCCTACCCTCAAGCCTGGAGCCGCAGCCCAGATTAAGAACTTACATCCCTGTTTTCCTGCTCCAATGCTGCCTTCTCCAAAACCACCCGTGGCCCACCCCACTCCACATCTTGTGCCCATAAAAACCCCAGGCTCATTCAACAGGGAGAGGAAGAAGGAGCTGGACATCAGAGACTACAGTTGCATGTAGGAGAAAAGCGACTTGACTTCAGAGGGACAGCTTGATGGCATAGCTTTGGAGAGGAGTCCAGCCAGGGAGAGCTGAACTTCAGGGGAAGATTACCTTCCCTTCCTGTCCCCTTTTCAGCTCCCTTTCCCACTGACAGTCACTTTCATCGGTAACAAAATCCTCCACGTTTACCATCTTCAGTTCATTCATTGGACCTCATTCTTCCTGGACGCTGGACAAGAACTCAAGTGTGAATGCAAAAGGCTGTCCCACTGACCCTCCACTGAGCTGTTAACACTTAAGCTATCTGAGGGCAGCAAGGCTGAAAGAACACTGTAAAACTCTTTCTGGGGCTTCAGGGGTCAAGGGCACCCCCCCCAGCCACTGCCACAGGGCCCACATGGAGTTTTACTCCTGCTGATGCTCGAAAGCACTCACCCCATCTGCTGCACTGACTCACCTGAGTGCTCCCCCTCCCATGAGGGGTGAAGTGCAGCAGGTTCGAGTGAGTGGAATTCGTCCCTGCTAGCACTGAAGTGGCCAGCTAGTTCCAGCACTCCTGCACTCTGATTCCCACCCATGAAACAATTAGGGAAATATCCTGCTTCACCACCAGCATTTGGGACCTTCCCTAGCCCACCAGTATCACATGTGCATCCCTGGCATTTCCGTATGTCCAAATTTTCTCCTCTTTTAAAGACACTAGTCAAATTGGATTAAACCCCACCCTAACAGCCTCACTTTAATTGAAGCACTCCTTTAAAGGTCTCATCTCCAAATGCAGTAACATTATGAGGTACTAAAGTTTAGGGTTTCAAAATGTATTTGAGGATTTCAGGCCCAATTCAGCTAAGGGTAAGGGAGAAATAAAATATTTGCTAGCAAGGAGGTTTCATCCCCTGACAACTGATCTAGGACTAAGAGAGGAAGCCAGCCTCTGTTCTAAAACAGAAATGTCCTCAGTTGTTCAACCTATCTGGATGGCAGTAACACAGAAGCAAACCCTTGTTCAAACCGAATAGATAGAAGCTGTGAAAACTCCAAAGTCCTTTGGAGCCACCACTGTGGTCTTATCCAGTTCCTTGAGTAACCCATGAACGCTACTGAATAGCATCAAGGTGTAGGACAAGATCACCAAAGACAAATTCATACAATCCAGCCAGTCTACCAAACAGTGAAGTGATACTTACAATATCACAACTCCGCTGGAAAGAACAGGGTCAGCGGGACACTCTGGTAGCTGGAGTGAAGTGATCACAGCAGTGAACTAGAACCACAGCCTTGAGCAATGCAGCCCGTTTGTAAATGGCTGGGGAATCCCAGTGTCTAACAGTTCAGCTTCCTCTTTCTATATAAAAATATTCTTTTTGAGTAAAAGTTTGATACTTTTTGTGAATCTAGGAGTTAGCATCAGAAGTGCCAATGGACCTTTCAGCTAGCAAACTGAATTACCACTTAAAGAATTTATACTCTTTATTTAGGGAGTGATGGGGGGGAGAACAATAATTAAATGACTTTCCAAGTTTCCCAAATCTATCAGAATAAGTAGTTAGATGAGGGTTCTAATTCCTCTGGTCATCTTGAAAAAGTCATGAAACATTTGTATTCTTGTACAAATTCTTACACTTGGAAAATAGGGACCCCCAACATCAGAGAAACCGATGAAGGGTGTAGGTGGACTGCTCATTTATAAACTTCTTAGATGCCTCAGAAGAAAAGGATTATATAAATCTGAGATAGTATTTATAACAGCTTCCTTTAAATGGTGACACATTTCAGATTCCTTTAAATGGTGACACATTCCTTTAAATGGTGACACATGTAAGAAGGTTCATGTTAATGAAAGCACACTGTCCACTATGTCATATTTGCCTCTTACTGTAAGTTACTAGAATCTCAAAGTCCAAGTTTATGGTGTTTGAAGTTAGATCTTGTTTCTGGGAGGGAAGTTGATTGATTGCTATTTCTAAAACAATGTTATTTCTGCTTTATTCAGTGTCTAGCATCTTAATAAATGTGAACATGGCCTAACAGGCTGCAAATCCCTTAAAATGTCAGCATTCAGGAGATCTAAATTATGGAAAACTGTTTTTCTTATTGCCATTTATTCTTAATGCTTAAGAAAAAACACCCTGGAATAATACTCCCTACTCATCTCACCTACTTGTTAATCAGTTAAAGGAAGCATATTGTAGAAAGCATATTGTAATGAGTGAATAGCTGTTTTGAAAAAAAGAATGGGGGGGGAAATGCATGACATTAAACAGTACAAATGATCCAGGCTTTTGCTCTATCAAACCTCAGGACAATGTCGTTTGAATCAATGTCATTCTTCAGAAAAAGTCTTTGAGACCCTTGAGTATCTTTTTAAACAGGGTAGTCCTCGGGGTGGGGGTAGGGGAGGGGAGAGAAAGAAAAGGAAGAAAAAGAAGGAAGGAGAAGGAAGGAAAAGAAAGGAAAAAATTGGATATGAAAAAAAGCTTTTTGTTTTAAAAAAATAAACAGCTAAGTGATTTGCTGCACGCTTATCATGAATAATAAGGAGCAGATTGGCACTGCATTCCTCTTTTTAATTAACACGTTGTCTTCTGCAGTGGCACCCTGTCTTATGACAGGGCACCTAGCATGCCCCACTTGAAGCATTGTACCATTGCACAAAACAAGACGGGCAGAGAAGGCCCAGTGAGTAGAATTGAGGAAGATATAGACAGCATCTGGTTTTTTTCTCTCCCCACCCTCAAAGTTTTCATCAGAGTCTAAAAAGCGTTCTGGCTACTTTTGTTTCGTTTTGTCTTGTCTTGCTTAGAGAACACTGCAGAAATCCAGAAATCGTGAAGCTATCTTCCTTAAATAGATTACCTCTTTACTTC
The DNA here is from genome assembly GCA_963573385.1 of Cacajao melanocephalus. Lineage (NCBI taxonomy): Eukaryota > Metazoa > Chordata > Mammalia > Primates > Pitheciidae > Cacajao > Cacajao melanocephalus. The sequence goes on from CAUYLG010046400.1 coordinate 47,343, forward strand.
TTTAGTACTAAATTACTCCTTCAGTTTTATAGTTCGAAGTATAGAACTAAATACCTGAAAGCATTTTAAAAGGCAGGGAGAGGCCAGGTGCCATGGTCATGCCTGTAATCCCAGCACTTGGGGAGCTGAGGTGGGTGGATCACCTGAGGTCAGAAGTTTGAGATGAGCCTGGGTAACATGGAGAAATGCCCTCTCTACTAAAAATACAAAAATTAGGTGGGCATGGTGGTGGGCACCTGTAATTCCACCTACTCTGGAAGCTGAGGCAGGAGAATCACTTGATCCTGGGAGGCAGAGGTTGCAGTGAGCCAAGATGGAGTCACTGCACTCCAGCCTGGTTGACAGAAACAAAAAAAAAAAAAAAAAAAGAAGAAGGAAAGAAGGCAAGAAAAGAGAGGAAGGAAGGAAGAAGGAAGGAAGGAAGGAAGCAGGGAGAGTGAGAAACCAGCAATGAACTCACACTGTCGAGATCGGAGGTGAGATAAAACCCTGATGCAATCTGCACTCAATAAAACAGTGTTCAAATTTTAACACAAGCACTTCTGACACTAAAACAACAATGGAGACTGTTAAAGACCGCTGTTCTGGCATCCTTAGTTTTGGAAAAGACTTAGTAGTCTAAAAGTAAGCTTCAAAGTAGCAGAGGCAAGAGAGTAATTCTGATAACTTTGGATAACTTTATAATCTCTTGCAAGGGGAACTTCAAATGCAATGTGTCAAAAAAAAAAAAAAAAGGAGCAGTTGGGAAAATGAAAACCAGTCTTAAAAATCATACTCTTGTCTGTAATTAAAAAGCACTTACAACATCTCTGTCAGCAAGCTCTGAAATGCAAGTTAAAATATCAAGCAGCTCCTATGTTGCTGTACGAGTCTGTTTGCATGCACATACATATATCTAGTACAGAATGTTAATTCATTTTCCATCACCAGGAATGTTGAGCATGCTGACACAGCGAAGTGAGGTAATCTAAAATTGTTCCAGGATTTGATTTTCATGTGAGTGCAGCCTACAGCTGCATTTGATAGTGCACCACATTGATATGACACCTTTTCTACAAGGTCTTTGGTGGAATACATCTGCTGAACAGAACAGAAACAAAATATGTGCCTTGACTCAAACTTGGGGCAGAGAGCTATCAAAGTGGAAACCTGCTCGAATCCATTTGCATGATACGCAGATGAAAATCTGATGAGAAAGGTATATTGACAGACGTTGCCTTGTTATCTGGCAGTGCTGTGCATAACAGCATGTGGTACCTAGACATAATCTCCTGTAATGTTATTTTGCAATTTAAATGTTTTTCCCTCCTCCAAAAGAAGACACACATCAATAAGTGCCAGGCATCGATAACTGACATTTGAGATAAGATAAACCACACCAACTCATTCAGACAGAATCAGCCGAGTTTATTTTGGGACACAGGTCTCTACATTGTGTGCTATTGGCTGAAGACGAGGGAAAGGAGGCAGCCCCAAATGCTCACTGATGCCTCATTTTCACTTGTGTTCTGATGGTTGCTCATTCAGCCCTGGTGCCAGTTCTGAGTATATTTCAAGGAACATTACTGAGAACAAAATCGAAGGCCATCAATATTAATGATCTGAACCAGGAAGATAGCTTTTAGTGTGCAAATTAATTACCCTAATCACAGGGTTTTTTGTATCCATTTTAATGAAATAACTATTTATTTCATTGAATCCCGTGCTTTTCTTTTGCAAATAAGGCACATTTACATGATAAATACATGAAATTTAAAAGGATGACTAAATTAAATTGAGGAAAAAAGACCTTTTTAAATACAATTTTCTTAGGAAAAACAGCTAGATTAATGGGTTGGTTAGCTGACTGGCATCTGTGATTAAATCTTTTTTAATGTACGTCAAATAGAATTTAATGGACCTTGAGAAATGTCTACACAGTCAGTAATATTCAGGGGCTGGGGAAGATTCCAGTTGTCTCCTGTCATTTGTTGGTGAACTCCTGAATCCTTGGCCTTGGGACTCTGACACAGAGTTTCACACTTCTGGCCTCCGCTTTTTCACTAGGTCCTCTTCTTTCTCTTTCCCTTGACCTTACTCTCTCCTTTAGCCCAGGGTATCTTCTTGAGCAATGTAATCAATGCATTCATTTTCCAGAAGTGCAGGCCAAAAAATAACTACATTATCAATGAAAGCATTAAGAGTTTAAATATGCCTCATATTTAATCATCTAATTCACATTTGTTTCAAACTGTGCTGGCTTTGGTAAATGTAGACCAAGACAGTTAGGAGGAGAGGGAGGGAGGAAGGAAAGGAGAGAGCGGGAGAGAGGGATGCTTAATTCAGAGGAATTTTCAATGAATCTTTTAGAGACTATGGGTTTTGAAAACTTTATTTATTGTGGCTAAGCTTTGAAGGGCTGCAAATTCAACAGAAGAGAGATTTGAAACACATTCCAGCTCATTTTTTTTTTTTGATAACAGACTCAAAGAACAGAGCATCTTTCTCTGCTTGCTCCCCTACAACCCCCCCACCAGCCTTCCCCGCCCACCCGCCACCAGAGATATCGCCCTCTCCCTTTGATTTGGAATGATCAATTGCAGCTGCAGCAGCCGGGCGGCCCCAGGCACCAAGAACATGAGCCTTCTCCCTGCACATTAAGATTTACATTTCAATTGATGGCACCATTTTAAAGATAATTATAACCTTTTCAGATTAATAATTTTCTGTGCCTTCTCTAATGTTTTAACAACGTAAATATTAATTTTGCGGGTTTAAGAGGAAATGTTTCTCTCTCTCCTCTCTCCCCTCCTCTCTATCCCTTGCAGAACGCAGAACAAAGGTTTCCACCTAAATCTGTCCGGGGCAGGGTGGAGTGGGAAGATAGGATGTTGAACTAACAGATAGGATTCAAGTATCTTGGCCCTAACCTGCCTAACCTGGCCCAGATCTTATGCTTTAAAAGTATATCAACTATGAAAGACTGAAAGCAGTTATAGGGGGTAAAAGACAAATGAAGCTACTCTGCATAGACAATGTTTAGAAAGCCATAATTTTTAAAAAGTAAATTGTTTTCAATTTTATCCAACCTAGAAAGTCGACCTGCAAAAGCTGGCAGATGGGAGTCACATTTCTTCAATCATATTCCAAGTGTGGTGGGAGATCTCAAAAAGATGAAGCTGTCTTGATGAACTCAATAGTCTTGAAAAGAGAAAAAAGGAAATTGCCCACAAAAGATATTGAGACTATAAAGAGGCTTATATTTCACTGTTACTGCAAACTTCCTTTCTGCTTATTATCATTCCAACACTTTATTTCCCAGCAGCTGATGCAGCTGGGAAAAACATCACATTGCACAAACAGATGTCGACTCACTTAAATTGCCTGACCATGCTCCGTGGACCGTGATCTATTTTTCGCTGCCCCACAAGTATTGAGCATGTTGTAGGCATGGGGACATGGCTTTTTCCCCCCTTCTTTTTACATCATTAAGTTGTTACAAGTATTCTCTTAAGGGCTTATATTTTTCTTATGTCACTAGGCATCATTCGAACAATTTACATCAGGCAAATAAAATCAGAGGAACATGTTTCCCATATCCACTGATAACTGAGAGGAATCATGTATATTAAGAAGAAAATTGATAATAGTGCTGGTCAGATGTTACAAGCAGGTCATTCGGTTGCTCTCCTTGATAAAGTGCAGAGCTACAATAATTGCCCTGAGATCTCTTTATGGACAAGACCTTTATTTCCTAGGCACCAAAGCCATGGGATTGAGTATTGCTGGCAAGTGACTTGGGGAATAAAACTGCTCATGAAATATGCATGACTAACACATAGGCTGCCAGGGGAACTTAGTGTATTATGTATGACCCTGCTATAATTGTAAGGAAATGATATTCATTTAAGTGGATGTTTATCACAGTTAAAGGTGCACCTAATGAAACAAAGGTCATAAGCCTAAAAACATTAGGTTATAGCCCTTTTATTGCACCATTTCTCTCTCTGTTTGAAAAGACCTGGCCTTTATTCACAGCTGTTTTTCTAACACCTGTGTGCTCTGTTTATGCAGCCTTAAAGAGTTTCTGTCACCCATATTTAAATGCCAAAAGGACTATTATATTAAATGTTCTTCTAATATTATTTCCACACATCTGGGAAATATTAGACTGCATGCTGCAATATATATCAATTCAGGCTAGAGTTTTTAGCTACCGTTGTTGGGTTAGCTGAGGAGTTTCCCTTCCTCCCACCACCAGCCCCATTTCTCTCTATGGAAAATGTCTAACAGCACATTCAAATGAGAATTGGACTTTCATTCTGAGATCAGCAATGATGTGAACCTTCCGGGGTAGACCAATCTCTGAGACAAAACGGAGGTCGCTTTGCAGAGCGGATAAAAACCACTATTCAGGAGTCAAACTCCTTAGACTGGAATCCTAGCTCCAATCTCCACCAGTTGTGTGACCTTGGGCAAGTGACACAACTGCTTTGTGCTTCTGAATAGAATCTTTATCTATAAAATGAAGCCTGTACGTAGTTGTGACCTCACAATGTTGTTAAGAGGATAAAGGAGTTAATATTTTTAAAAGGCTTGGAACAGTTCCTGGCACGTAGTAAGTGCTGCTGGTTTGTTAAGTTAATAAAATACACAATTTATGTGGTTGGCTTGTTCTGCCGTTCCCCTCCTCCATTCACCCCTGCAATCCTTTTGCCATTTCCTTTTGCACCCAATGAACTTCCTAGTACCCATGTTCACCTTTAGGCTTCAACTGTGTTTTGGTCTGCTGGGGTGGTTATAACAAAGTACCATAGACTATGTGGCTTAAAAAGAGCAGAAATACCCGGAGAAGCCTGAAATAGGGTACAAGCATAGTCAGATTTTGGTAAAGGTGCAATGAGCTGATTTCTCACTGTTTCCTCACACGGCAGAAGAAACAAAGGAGCTCTCTCCCAGGCCTCCTTTAATGGAGCACTGGTCCCAAAGGCCCCACCTCCAGATACCATCACGTTGTGGGTTAGTCATTCAGTATGTGAGTTTGGGGGTGACACAAACATTCGGATCATAGCGGTGTGGCTTGCAACACATCTCACCAGTGACCACAGCTTCCAGCCAAGGCCAACTGCCTGCAGTAACATGCCTTGGCGAGGGCAGCAGCAACCCATCCGATGGAGGCTCCCTCACTTACAAACAATAAGCACCTGAGGACTTTCCCAGTCTTGCTGACATTTACCTAGTAAGTGCACAGAATATTGGGAAACAGGGGAAAAAATTACGCTAGAAAAACATGGAGTAGGAAAAACCACGGGAGTCTTCATGAGTTGAATCCAAATTAATAGTGACTCTTAAATCACCTTAATGTCATTTTGTTTTGCTTCAGGTGGTGAGGCAGAAAAATAGAACAGAGACGCCACCTTATAAGGGGAGCATGTATTAGCTCTAGAGAGTGTTACAGATTTCATAATGCTTTCATTCATCATTTCCTTCTGATCTCAAAATTACTATTTGTGATGGATAGGGCACTTTTCACCATGCCCAGAAGGTTTTGGATAACTTGTAAACTCCTGACCTTTCCCTTCCAAAATGTAACTTCTTAGGATGACCAAAGGCATCTGACATAAGATAATATAGAAGCAGTCAAGTCAATGAGAAGAATTGGATTTTATAAAAACCATTAGACTGGTAACCATAAAATAACCTCCCCTACCAGAAAAATAAGATCACAAACTTTGCTTTCTTAGATTTTAAAGAAAATTCACTGTAGTGCGATCACATGTAGCAAAGGAGTTGTGAAGCTGACATAGGGCTGTGTTTGAATTCCAGCTCTAGCACTTACTACCTGTGTAACCTAGAGGAAGTTACTTCACCTCTCCGTGGCCTCAGCTTCATCTGCTGTGCAGGGATTAAAAAGCCCATAGGGTTGCTAGGTTTCTTAGCAAGAGAGTACATGTGAATTAAAAACAATGTCTGGAATGTAATAAGTACTCTGTTGTCGCAAGCTATTTTATAACAGCCACTTAAGTTTTTGGCATCATGATGCCAAAGTTTTTGGCATTTCATGCTCAGAGGCATTTGTCTGCAACACTTTTTGGTAGTTTAAAAATATGCACACAAATTCTTTGACACTCCACCCTTCAAATGGTAGGATTCACTTCTCACCTTGAATGTGGGCTGTATTTAGTGGCTCATTCCTAATCATTAGAATGTAGTGGAATTAATAGTGAATTTCAAGGCTAGGTCATTCAAAGCATTTCCATTCTTGACATGGTCTGTCTTGGATCACTAGCTCTGGGAGGAAGCTAACTGCCATGTTGTGAGGACACTCAAGCAGCCCTCTGGAGAGGCCATGGGAATTTGTCATCATGGAAGGAGATTTCAGCTGCAGTCAAGCTTCCAGATCATTTCAGCCCTCAGCCCTTGAGCCTTTCAGAGGAGGCACCACAGAGGTAGAGTAGATACAAGCCACACCTACTGTGCCCTATCAGAATTCTCAACCCGTCTAAAATGATGAGATAATAAATTGTTGTTTTAAGCCACTAAGATTTTGGGCAATGTATTATACAGCAATAGGTAACATCCTTCAATGTAGAGGCTGAAGTTTCACTTTCTATGCTGAGGACTTGTATAGACAGGAATGAGTGGTGAGACAAGGTTTTCGAGATCTAAATGAGCACAGACTACAGTGGAAATGAGCAAACCTTTTGAACACCCTTGATTATACTTCACTTTTGTGTTATCTATTAATATAGGATTTTTTTTCATACCTAAGTAAAATAATTCTGTATCATATGTTGTACTTATTTTAGGATGACCAATCACCCAGTCAGTCTAGGACTGTCTTTGATTTAGCAAATGAAATTTACATGTCCCAGAAAACTCCTCAGTCCTAGGCCAACCAGAATCTAATCATCTTAGATTAGATAATTATCAACGTCTCCTGTGAGCTAGTCCTATATGTAAAGAAAAGACATTTGGGCTGGGCATGGTGACTCGTGCCTATAATCCCAGCACTTGGGAGGCCAAGTTGGGCAGTTCACTTAAGGTCGGGAGTTCCAGACTAGCCTGGCCAACATGGTGAAACCAAATCTCTACTAAAAATACAAAAATTAGCCGGACATGATGGTACACACCTATAATCCCAGCTAGTTGAGAGGCTGAAACAGGAGAATTACTTGAACCTGGGAGGCAGAGGTTGCAGTGAGCCAAGATTGTGTCATTGTACTCCAGCCTAGGTGACAGAGCAAGACTCTATCTCAAAAAAGAAAAACAGAAAGGACATTTGAGTAGAGATTTTTGTTTGAATACATGTTTTAAGAGGAAAGGAGAGACATTCTAAATAGTCCCCACCTCATCATATTTATCCAAACTTCTCTGGATCTTACCACGCTACTGTTGAGCCCTTCATGTGGAGAAGAAAGATGGTGTAGAAGGAGAAGAGATCACTGCCACTTATGCTTCAGCTCTTTAAGGCTCATGGAATCTGGAGGTACAGGGTAGACCGTGATGATTGTTGTCAGGAGCTGTGAAGGTGTCAGGGCATGGAAACTAGTGTTCTAGGGGAAGTTCTGCAAGCCTTAGTGGCAACTGAGTATGGAAGGAGAATGCTCAAATCAACTTTCTCTCCTCTGCCCTTTGGCTATTGTCTGTTTTGTTTTATGACTTGGAAGTTTGTAAGGGGTGTGGTTTCTTTGCTTAAAAATACTTTCAAGTTCTGAAAAAGATCATGGGGTGGCTTCTCATCTAAAAGTAGACCAAATGACCAAGAATTCAGCTGCAGCCACACCCTTTTTCCTGCCTGTCAATAACCAAAATAGCATATAACTGTATATTTCCTGTGGAACTGTCATGTAGGCAGGAGAGAAGTAGATAGAGCATTTCTTGCTCAGGGTCATATGATGCAGAGACTAGGTCATATCAGTTTAGCAAATTTCAGCTGCTTAATTCCATGGTGGACACGTGAGAAGAGTGTAACTTGTTCTAAAGGAAATGTAACTGAGTTATGAACAAAGGAATCTATAAGTCAATTAATAGTGTTAACAAGGGAAATGTTAGTTGACACAATACAATAGCATTTGCATCCAAACAATATGGTTAAATTATAAATTTATCTTTTCGTTGAAACACTCTTTTTTTTTCTTCTGTCAGGAGGGTTACTCTCTAACTTTAAAAATACTACTAATAATCATATTCAACATTTAATGAGTAAAACAATCATATTCAACACATTATATGCTAGGTACAATTGCACTATACCTATGTTAAATCAATAATTAGGATAGGCCTAATGAAGCAGGTGCTACCAGATCCCTGTTTTACAACTGAGGAAACTGAGTCACAAAGTGACTGAATGATGTTTCCAAGGCCACATCACAAGTAGGTGGCCAATCCTAGTGTTCACACTCCATACTTGATCTTTTTCTTTGATTAAATCAGCCTCTGACTACTCAGTTTTATTAATAAAATCTGCTCCTCCTCTTTTAATAAGAGTAAATTAGCAAGTTCAGCTTCCTGCTCTGAGAAAAGAGATTCTGGTCCAAGAAACAAATTAGCGGGAGTTGGGAAGCTAAAAGCAGTGAAACAGATAAAGAAAGAAATGTAGGAGAGGTGATTAAAGCAGGCAAATGAATCTAAAGAAGAGCACAGAAAAACAGTGGAGAAGAGAAGAAAAAGAGGAAGAGAAATAAGAGAAAGAGTAAGGGGGAAGGAAAGAATGGCAGGATAGAAAGGCTAGCAGAGGTGGAGTGGGAGAAAATGTGAGCACAAGCAAGGGTTCCAAGCTCAGATATTATCAGTGTTCTGCATCTAGTAAACAGTTAAATGCTAAAAGTAAGGTGATAGTTGATTTTCTTTCTCTGAATTTTTCTTACAAAAATTGTTAAATATAAGGGAGCAGGACATGGAACTGGCATAAGAAGAAAAAAAATGCCTGTCAAAGATTTTGTCTAAGGCAGGCCAGATTTCTGACTGCAGAGGGAAGGGCACAGTAATTTAACAATCAGGCCAGGCACGGTGGCTTGTGCCTATAATTCCAGCACTTTGGGAGGCCAAGGTGGGTGGATCACTTAAGATCTGGAGTTCAAGACCAGCCTGAGCGATATGTTGAAACCTTGTCTCTAATAAAAATACAAAAAAAAAAAAAATTGGCTAGGCATGGTGGTGCATACCTGCAATCTTAGCTACTCAGGAGGCTGAGGTGTGAGGATTGCTTGAACCCAGGAGGTGGAGGTTAGAGTGAACTGAGATCGCAGCACTGCACACTCCAGCCTGGGTGACAAAGGAAGACTGCATCTAAGAAAGAAAGAGAAAAGAAAAGAATAGAGAGAGAGAAAGAAAGAAAGAAAGAGAGAGAAAGAAAAAGAAATGAAATGTAGAAAAGTGTAGCAATGCAGGCAGAGGCAGAAGTCACACTCCCAGGGGACATTCTACCAAAGCAGTACCTTTGCAAACCAAATTTTAAAGAAGTATATTGGCATACAGTGTTTAAGACAGTGATGAAAACGAGTGCAGTGGTTTTCATCCCTGCACTTGTTTGATATATGATTTGTGTCTTAGTTTTGTGTTGCTATAAGAGAATACCACGGACTGGGTAATTTATAATACACAGAAATTTATTTGGCCACAGTTTCAGAGGCTAGGAAGACCAAGAAGAGCATAGAACTGGCATCTGGTGAGGGCTTTTGTGCTACATCACACCATGGCAGAGGCAGAGAGGCAAGAAAAAGAAAGAGCTAGTGTGCAAAAAGGGGCCAAACTCACTTTTACAACAAAGCCATTCTGGCCATAATGAACCCACTCCCACAAAAATGACATTAAAAATCCATTTATGAGATTTTTATCTCATAACCCTCATGACCTAATCACCTCTTATTAGGCCCTACCTCTCAACATTGTTGCACTGAGAATTATGGTTCCAACACATGGATTTTGGAGAATACACTCAAACCATAGAATTTTGCCTTTGGCCCCAAAATTCATGCCCTACTGACAAGGCAAAACACATTCATTCCATCCCAATAGTCCCAAAAGTCTTAACTCATTACAGCACCAACTCAAAAATCTAAAATCCCGAGGCTCATCTGAATCAGATGTGAAGCCAGATGTGGTGGCTCACACCTGTAATCCCGGCCTGGGCAGCTTCCGCATGGTGTTGAGCCTGCAGGTACACAGAAGTCAAGAATTGAGCTTTGGGAACCTCCACCTAGATTTCAGAGGCATATGGAAATGCCTGGATGTCCAGTCAGAAATTTGCTGTAGTGGCAAAGCCCTCATGGAGAACCTCTGCTAGGGCAGTGCATGAGGAAAATGTGGGGTTGGAGCCCCCACAGAATCCCCAATGGGGCAAGGCCTACTGGAGATGTGAAAAGAGGGCCACCACCCTCCAGACCCCAGAATGGTAGATCTATGAACAGCTTGCACCATGCACTTGGAAAAGCTGCAGGCACTCAATGCCAACCTGTGAAAGTAGCTGGGAGGGGCATGGTATCCTGCAAAGCCATAGGGGCAGAGCTGTCTAAGGCTATGGGAGCCCACCTCTTGCATCAGCGTGACCTGGATGTGAGACACAGAGTCAAAGGAGATCATTTTGGAACTTTAAGGTTTAATGATTGCCTTGTTAGATTTTAGACAAGGATGGGGCCTGTAGCCCCTTTTCTTTGGCCAATTTCTCCCATTTGGAGCAGGCGTATTTATCCAATGTCTGTATCCCCAATGTATCTAGGAAGTAACTAACCTGTTTTTTTATTTTACAGGCTCATCGGCAGAAGGTACTTGCCCTGTCTCAGATGTGACTTTGGACTTGGACTTTTGAGTTAATGCTGGAATGAGTTAAGACTTTAGGGGACCATTAGGAAGGCATGATTGTATTTCGAAATATGAGGACCTGAGATTTGGGAGGGGCCAGGGGCAGAACAATAAGGTTTGGCTGTGTCCCCACCAAAATCTCATCTGGAATTATAATCCCCACATGTCTTAGGAGAGATGTGGTGGGACGTAATTGAATCATGGTGGTGGTTACCTTCACACTGTTCTTTGGATATGAGTGAGTTCTCATGAGATCTGACGGTTTCATAAGGGGCTCCTTCTGCCCAACACACACCTTTACTCTGCACTTCTCCTTGCTGCCACCAAGTGAAAAAGGATGTTTGCTTCCCTTTCCACCATGATCATAAGTTTCCTGAGGCCTCCCCAGCCCTACAGAACTGAGTCAATTAAATACCTTTTCTTTACACATTACCCAGAGTCAGATATGTCCTTATAGCAGTATGAGAATGGACTAAACAGAGACTTTCCCCCTCCTTTCATCCACCACTGCAGACACACATGGGGCTTCTCCCATAGGAACTCAATGTGGGTGCACCTACAGACAGCATTTTTGGATCACTTCAGGGTGACTATATTGCCAGAGAAGGAATGCCCTCAGGTGAAGGCTTGCATGAAACATAGAGTAACAATCCCTCTCTACATGGAACATCAACATTCCTGCAGATGAAAAGAGGTGCCTATCTGATCAAAGTAGCCAGAACACAGGGTCAGTAGAGTGTAGTGTGACCAGTAAGTAGATTGCTTTCCCTGCTGGCCTGGCAGGGCAGGTGAGGTGGCTCCCCACCTTCCCCCTTCCTAAGACTTCAGCATTTCACTGACAGCTCCCCCAGCTACCTCAGTCAAGGTTGGAACCTCTGTATACTGTTGGGTTATTTCATTTACCCAGATGCTTTAGCCATAGCTGATTTTTACCCATGGATATCTCCCCTGCTGACCTGAAGCTGAAACTATTAAACCTAGTAAATAAAATAGTGAGGAATAAGTAAGGCAGTAAATAACTGCACACTACAAAGGAATGCGATAAGATTCAAGAGAATTCTGCCATTTCAACCCCCCAGGAGATAACAAACTTGCTCACACACTGAACACAGAAAGCCATCATACAAAGACTCTCTATAACCAAGGAACTCATAGATACTCTTCACCCTCGAAAGCACTAAAATCCAAATTAGGCTATAATAAACTATAAACATTGAAGTCATATCCTTAATGGGTAAAAAAGAAAATTTTTTTAAAAAAGAGTCAATCAGAAATAGATTCAAGAATAATAGGAGAGATAGTCTACCCAAATGAGAAAAAAACAGAAAGATACTTCTGGTGGTATGACAAGACAGGGTTCAATAGCATCCCTAACAGATCATCCTATCTCACTAGCAACTGATCCAACCCAAGAACAAATCTTTGAAATGCCTGATACATAATTCAAAATATTGATTATTAAGCTACTCAAGGAGATACAAGAAAAAATTAAAAACCGCATAAAGAAATTTGAAAAAACAATCAGAATATAATAAGAAAATTCCTAAAGAAATAGAGATTTTAAAGAAAAATCAGTCAGAACTTCTAGAAATGAAAGATATATTTAGGGAATTATAAAATACAGTGGAAAGTTTTCACAATAGACTAGACTAAGTAGAAGAAATAATTTCAGAGCTCAAAGACAATGCTTTTGAACTGAATCAGACAAAAATAAAGAAAAAAGAACCAAAAGAAATAAACAAAGTTTCCAATAAATATAGAATTATGTAAAATGGTCAAACCTAAGAATCATTGGTGTTCCAGAGGGAGAAGAGAAAGCAAAAAGTTTGGAAAACTTATATGAGAAAATAATTGAGGAAAACTTCCCTGGCTTTGCTAGGGATTTAGACATCCAAATACAAGAGACTCAAAGAACTTTTCAAAGATTTATTGCAAAAAGGACAACAGTGAGTTGTATAGTCATCAGGCTATCTAAAGTCAACATGAAGGAAAGAATTCTAAGAGCAGTGAGACAAAAGCATCAGGTAACCTATAAAGAAAAACCCATCAGACTAACAGCAGACTTCTCAGCAGAAGCCTTACAAGCCAGAGAAACTGGGGTCCTATCTTTAGCGTCCTTAAACAGAATAACTATAAACCAAGAATTGTGTATCCAGCAAAACTAAGTTTCATAAATAAAGAAGAAATAAATTATTTTCAGACAAGCAAATGCTGAGGAATTTGTTACTGCAAGACCAATCCTATAAGAAATGCTAAAAGGAGTTTTAAACCATCAAACAAAAGATTGATATACACCAGAATAGAACCTCTTGAAAGATAAAATGCACAGAGCCTGTAAAAACTCAGTGAAGAAAACAAAGCATCCAGCTAACAATCAACATGATGACTGGAACAGTACTTCACATCTCTATTAACATTGAATGTGAATAGTATAAATGTTTCACTAAAAAGATACAGATTGGCAGGGTGAATTAAAAAAATAACAAACCAAATATCTGCTGTCTTCAAGAGACAACACAAAAGGATTCTTACAGATTCGAGGTGACGGGATGAAAAAATATATTTCATCCAAATGGAAAACAAAAGAAAGCAGAAGTAGCTATTTTTGTATCAGAAAACAAACAAAAAAAAGATGTTAAAGCAACAGTAAAAAAAAAAAAAAAAAAAGACAAAGAAGGCAATTATACAGTAATACAAAGAACAATCCAACAAAAAGATGTTACAATCCTGAAATACATATATTCACCTAACTCCAGAGTTTCCAGATTTGTTGTGGGTTTCATCCAGTGATGCAGGGGTGGTTTAACATATGCAAGTCAATAAATGTGATATATCACATAAACAATTAAAAACAAAAACCATATGATCATCTCAATAGATGGGAGAAAGCACTCATTAAAATCCAGCATCACTTTATGATAAAACTCTCAACAAACGCAGCATAGAAGCAACATATCTCAAAATAATAAAAGCCTTACACAAGAAATCCACAAGCAGCCTCATAGGGAATGGAAAAAAGTTGAAAGCATTCCCCCTGAGAACTGGAACAAGACAAGGATACCTACTTCAACCACTTCTGATTAACACAGTACTGGAAGTCTTAGCCAGAGCAATCAGTCAAGAGAAATAAATAAAGGGTATCCAAATTGGAATAGAGGAAGTCAAACTATTGCTATTTCCTATTGGTAAAATCATATACTTAGAAAACTCTAAAAATTCTTCCAAAAAACTCCTAAATTTGATAAATGAATTCAATAAAGTCTCAGGTTACGAAATCAATGTGCACGAACTAGTAGCACTGCTATTTGCCAAAAACTACTAAGCTGAGAATCAAATCAAGAACTCAATCCCTTTTACAATAGCTGCAAAAGAATAGATAAGCAAAATATCTAGGAATATACTTAACTGAGGAGGTAAAATATTTCCACAAGGAGAACTACAAAATGCTGCTGAAAGATATCATAGATGACACAAACAAATGGAGACAAATCCCATGATAATGGATTGAAAGAATCAATATCATGAAAATGACCATACTGCCCAAAGCAATCTACAGATTCAATGCAATTCCTATTAAAATATCAACATCATTTTTCACAGAATTAGAAAAAACAATCCTAAAATTCATATGGAACCAAAAAAGATCCTGAGTAATCTGGAGGTATCACATTACCTGACTTCAAATTATACTCCAAGCTTATAATCACCAAAACAGCATGGTACTGGTATAAAAGTAAATGTATAGACTAATGGAATAGAATAGAGAACCCAGAAATAAAGCTAAACACTTACAACCAACTGATCTTTGACAAAGCATACAAAAACATAAATTGAGAAAAAGATATTCTGTTTAACAAATAGTACTAGGAAAACTGGATAGCCAGCCACATATAGAGGAATGAAAGTAGATCCCTCTCTCTTATCTTATACAAAAATCAACTGAAGATGCATTAAAGACTTGAATGTAGGACCTAGAACCATAAATATTATAGAAGAAAACCTAGGAAAAGCTCCTCTGGACACTGGCTTAGACAAAGAATTTGTGACTAAGATGCCAAAATCAAATGCAACAAAAACGAAAATAAATAAATGAGACCTAATTATACTAAAAAGATTTTGCAGAGCAAAATAAATAATCATCAGAGTAAACAGACAACCAACAGAGTTGGAGAAAGTACTTACAAATTATGCATCTGACAGAGGACTAATATCCAAAATCTATAAGGAACTCAAACAAATCAGCATAAAAAACCAAATAATACCATCAAAAAGTAGACAAATGATATGAATAAACATTTCTCAAAAGAAGACATGCAAATAGCCAAGAAACATATGAAAATAATGCTCAGCATGACTAATCAGCAGGGAAACACAAATTAAAACCACAAGGAGATACCACCCTACCTCAGCCAGAATGGCCACTATTAAAAAGTCGAGCAAAAATGGATGTAGGCATGGACGTAGTGAGAAGAGAATACTTGTACACTGATAGTGGGAATGTAAATTAATGCAACCTTTGTGGAAAACAGTATGAAGATTTCTTAAGGAACTAAAAGTAGATCTACCATTCAATCCAGCAATCCCACTGCTGGATGTCTACCCCAGGAAAAGGAACTCATTATATCAAAAAGACACCTGCACATGTATATTTATTGCAGCACAATTTACAATTGCAAAAATATAAAACCAACCTAAATACCTATCAACCAATGAGTGGATAAAGAAAAAGTGGTATATATACTCTAGGGAATACTCCTCAGCCATAAAAAAGAATGAAATAATTTCTTTTGCAGCAACTTGAATAGAGTTGGAGGCCATTATCCTAAGTGAAGCAATTCAGGAGTGGAAAACCCAATATCATATGTTCTCACTTGTAAGTGGGAGTTAAGCTATGAATACACAAAGGCATACAGACTGGTAGAATGGACTTTGGAGTTTCAGAGGGGAGAAAATTGGGGTGAGGGATAAAAAGCTACATATTGGACACAGTATACACTACTTGGGTGACTGGTGCACTAAAATCTCAGACTTCACCACTACAATTCATCCATGCAACTGAAAACCACTTGTACCCCAAAAGATATTGAAATTTTTAAAAATTAATTTAAAATTTAGAAAAATAAAATATTTTTAAGTTTAAAAAATACAAACACATTATATAGCTGTATAAAAATATTTTCTTTTTTCATACCTTTATACTATAAGCTTTTTTCCATTTTTAAATTTTGTATTTTTTTAACTTTTAAACTTTTTGTTAAAAACTAAGAAACACACATTAGCCTAGTTCGCCACAGGACCAGGATTATCAAGATTATCATCTTCCTCCTCCATATATTGTCCCATCGGAAGGTTTTCAGGGCAATAACATGCATGGAACTGTCATCTCTTATGATAACAATGCCTTCTTCTAGGATACTTGCTGAAGGACCTAGCTGAGGCTGTTTTACAGTTAACTTTTTCTTTAATAAGTTGAAGGAGCACATTCTAAAATAACAAAAAATAGCATAGCATAGTAAATACATTAACCAGTAACATAGTCATTTATTATCAAGTACTGTGTACATAATTGTATGTGCTATAATTTTATGTCTGGTAGCAAAGTAGGTTTGTTTACACCAGCATCACCATGAACACTTGAATAATGTATTGCTCTAATGCATTACATGATAATGGCTACAATATCAGTAGGTGATAGGAATTTTTCAGCCCCATTATAACTTTATGGAACCACCCTTGTAAATGTGGTCTGCCATTGACCCAAATGTTGTTATGCAGCAAATGACTATATTTTGCTTAGAAATTTTTACATCAGATACCCCGATTCATTGCTCTACCTTTCATAAAACCCTAGGGCATGGATACAAGTCAACCAAGTTCTTTGCTACTTTAAAAGGATGGCCTTTTCTTCAGTTTCCAATAAGATATTCCTCTTCTATCTGAGACCTCATCAGAATGGCCTTTTACTGTCCATATTTCTACCAACATTCTTTTTATAAATCATAGCAATTTGATATATAGATATATTGGTTTGATATATAAGAATCACCTCTGGGAAGCTACAAACCGTACTGATGAGCCTGCCTACTCCAGCCTAATTAAGGCAGAATCCTTGCAAGGAGGGCTGGGATTTCTAAAATTTCTCTAAGATATGTCACTCTGAGATTCCACATAAAAGAAACAGTGGAAACGTTCCTGGCAAGTTATTTTGTAGAGATCACTAAATTGATTTCAAAGTGTATAAGGAGAAACAAAAGACCTAGAATAGTCAACACAATATTGAAGGAGAGGAACAAGTGAGAGAACCGACACAAGCTGACTTCAAGACTTACCATAAAGCTTCAGTGATCCAGACAACTGGTATGAGTAAAAGAAAGACAAATAGATTAATTGAACAGAATAGAGAACCTAGAAATAGACCCACATGAATATAGTTGCTATGGTTTGAATGTGTCCCCCAAAGTGTATGTGTTGGAAAGTTGATCTCCAATTTGTTGATATTGGGAGGTGAGGCCTAACGATTAGGCTCTGCTGCCTTCATTAATGTATTAATGCCATTATTACAGCAGTAGATTCATTATAAAATAATGAGTTTGGTTCCCTTTCTCTCTCTCTCACTCTCTCTCTCTCTCTCTCTCTCTCTCTCTCTCTCAATCTCTCCTCTTCCATCATGGATGATGGAGTGACACAGCAAGGTCTTTGCCAGTTGCCAGGCCTCCAATTTTGGACTCCAGAATCATGAGCGAATACATTTCTGTTTATTAAAAATTACCCAATCTGTGCTATTCTTTACAGCAGCACAAAAACAGACTAAGACAACAGTCAACAGATCTTTGACAAAATAGCAAAGACAGAACAACAAAGAAAAGATAGTCTTTTCAACAAATGTTGCAGGGACAGTTAGACATCCACAAGCAAAAGTAATGAATGTAGACACAGACATTATATCCTTCACAAAAATTAGTTCAGAATGATCACATACCTAAATGCAAACACAAAGCTATACAATTCTAGAAAATAATAGAAGAAACTCTAGACAGCCCTGGGTATGGTGATGACTTTTTTAACAATGGCACAATCTGTGAAAAAAAATTATTGATAAGCTGGACTTCAATAAAATTCAAAACTTCTATGGTGTGAAAGACAATGTTAAGAGAGTAAGACGACAAATCACAGACTGGAGAAACTCTTCACAAAGAAGTAGTAAGAATATAAGATCATGAGAAGAATAAGAATAATTTATAGTAGTTTCATTACAAATAAAATGTACCCTCAACTGCTTCCACTGACAAAGTTGCTTTGGTGGTGACAGAATCTGGCAGGATGGGGATGGAAGTGGGGGTGGAGGTGGGGAGCATTTGTTCTTTGGAGATGGTTTTGTCTTTTTCAGATGATCATTACCAGCCATTCTGGTTTTCTTGTCTTAAACTGAGTTTGCAAAGCCTCTTGATTCCTAACAAAGCATCCCACCCAGCAAATGAGTGTAGCATGGGTGTTTGAGTTGTGGTTGCTGACGTGATTATTTGCTTGCTCTTTGTATCTGCTTGGGCACTTGCGAGCCAGCTTTTATTTCTCTCCAGGAAAGCGGGTTACGTGAAGATTTCTTAAACTCCAGTGCATTCTTCACCATGACTCCTCCCTCGATAAGTCTGGCAGAAGTTCAGCTCCTGTAAAAAGCAAGTCAGCCCCAACCACCCTTGTCATTTCCATTTTTCATACATCTACTTTTGGTATGTGCAGTATGCATGCTATTTCTCTGTGCAGTTTCATCTCATTTGCCCACTGCCATAGGCTACAGTGTGGAACAAAGTTCACTTTCAAATTCAATCTCAAACAAAATGAAAAAGCAAGAAAATCATGAAAGAGAAAGCTGGCTTCAGCCATTAATATGGATCTCACTGCCAGATTCTTCTGCTTTATCCATCAAATGTGAGTGAGAGGAATCTGCTGTCACGTGCAGCTGCTGCAGCTATGACCCTGGTCACAGGATACTGTCAATCAGAGAAGCAGCTCCTAGGAACAGCCTGGAGAGAGTGCTGACTGCCAGGTGCAGAGAGCCCAACAGACTATTGAATAACATCATGAATGGTACTGGACCCTTTACTCTGATAACAGTAACGATCCCCGGGGCCTTTCAACACCATAGTAGGAACCACCCTAAACTTATTTTAGACACCGAGTTTAGGATTAAGGGATTCAGGAGGAAATGACAGGGTTTCCAGAGGAAAAGTATGCATTTTCTTTAAAAAAAAATATTTAAAAACCCACACAGTGTTTATATCGCTGCTTGAAAGTTCAGTATTCTTTAAATACATCAGTGGATCCTGTTGAATTATACATGTGGTCGGAATTAAAGAGCCCTGTGTCTTACATCTGGGTTTATTCCAATTTGCTGGGTTATCTTGGAAAATCAGCTCAAAAGAAACTGAGTTCTGTTCCCATGTACACACACACACAACCCCCAGGCCCACCTCTGCTCACGTGCAAGGTTAAACTTGGGGGTAGCAGAAGTATGGGGGACATAGAAACTGTCCTGTGATTTTATCCTGAGTGTTCCTAGAAAAAAGATGGCAAAAGGCCTTCCCCAGAAGTGAGCAAGCACCCCTTCTATAAAATCAGGCAACATTGTACCCTACTAGCTCAAAACATTCTGAATGCTTTCTGCTTCTTTCCCCCAAATCTGAAATGATGTGTGTTGGATACGCTAAGAAAGTAAATGCTCGGGCCGTCTTTCCTACCTGGCTGTGAAAGTTGGTAAGGAATCTAATTTTAAGAGAGCAGGGACGGAAACACTGAGTGGCTGCAGTTCAAACTCTGAGTTTGTGGGGATGCGCAATCGGTGCCAACGGGCTGCTTCTCTTCCAGGAATTATATGTGATTGATCTTCTTCAAATAAATTTGGCTAGCTAACAAATAGCTTTCTCTTGCCAACATTTTCTCAATATGGTCTCCAGACTCTTTATGGCTTAAAAAAAATTACCAAATAAAATTCATGAAAAGGCAACAAGAAACATATCTTACAAAATTTCTGTACAGAATTCAAACATTGTTCTTGTGCCAGACACACACAGCTGTGGGCTTGACGTGGCAGAACCATCTGCTATAAGCTCCACACTGTAGCTGCTTGAAAGAGACAGAGTTGGGTAGGTGCGTCCTTTGTTGGAAACACACAAACCATAGCTATGGAGCTTTCCTGTTTCCTTCCCCCGCCCCCTTCATTGCCGTCTGTCCATTTGGATGGAATTATCACAAGAGTGTTATATGCACAGAATGGTGCAGACAATGTGGGCAAAATACAATTGCTTAAAACAAATGGGTGTTTGCACCTTTGTGTTTAAGCTTTCTTGATTTCAATTGGGTTTGGGATCATTACACCTACTGAAAAAAAGGGAATCTTCAGAACATGAGCACTGACACATTTGTCAACTTAAAACAGTTAAATCATTCTCAATTCAGAGCAGGTGTCCTAAGTGCCATTTCTATACATCGATTTCCTTTAAAATCATAATTGTATGAATATGTTTTAACTTTCCAGAAGAATCCTATTGAGTTGTCTTACCATCAAATCTTCTTAATAGAGCTAAATAAGAAACCCTCTTTGACAGGAAGATTGTTCCTCTTCCCATTCTACACTGTGTCATCAATTGCAGGAATCAGAGCCCCTGGCTGGCTGTAGGATGCTTATGTCAGTCACATCAAAGAAAAAATGCAGGACAGCTCTAAGAGTATCCTTGGACAGGAGTGGGCTCACATACCCTCATACTAAGTGTTTTCTCTTAGCAAAGGGCTCTTCTTGAGCCAAAGGTAGGGTGTCTTAGCTGGTGGAGCTTATGAACACCTTGTCAGAATGGTGGGGTTTTTTTTACATGTGGAAAATAAAATCCAGAATACAATGAAAATCAATTATATTGAAATATTCTTAACTGTTTAAACAGACAGGCTTGTGATACATTAATGTACATGCATATTTATTAATTCATTAAGTAATAGAATAGGGTGAGGGGTGGAATATCTATCATAATGTGAACTAAGTGATGGGCATTAACAACTTTTCTGCAAAAACTTTAATGTAATACAAAACCGTCTGTGAGTTCAATCAGTGACAATGTCACAAGTGCTTCTAAGACTACTGTGACATTTTTGCCCAAATGTAGAATTGTGGGAAACACTGAATTACAGTTAGAGATGGGTAAAAATAAAGTCCTTTTCCCCCATTCAAGTTCATAGGCCCTGAATTCTATCCATGGACTGTTTGTTCATTTACTTTGCCCTTCAACAATTGGTGTATGGAGCTTTTTAAAAAGCCTGCCTAGAGTCAATGATGAATTGGAATGTGGTATGAAAGAAAATTACACAGGACAGATACTCAGAGATAATCTGTCCATTTTTTAAACTCATATTATTAGTTTTGCTGTTGAGTTCTTTAAATTCCTTATGTATTCTGGTTATTAACCCCTTGTTGGATGAATACTTTGCAAATATTTTCTCCCATGTTTTTGGTTGTCTCTTCACTTTGTTGAGTGTTTCCTTTTCTGTGCAGAGGCTTTTAACTATATGTTATTATTTGCCTATTTTTGCTTTTGTTGATTATGCTTTTAAGGCCTTACCCCTCAAAATCTTTGCCCATATCAGTGTCTTTTTTTCCCAATAAGTTATTGGGATACAGGTGGTATTTGATTACATGAGTAAGTTCTTTAGCGGTGATTTGTGAGATTTTGGTGCACCCATCACCCAAGCAAGCAGTGTACACTGCAGCATATTTATGGACTTTTATCCCTTGTCCCCCTCCAACTCCCCAAAGTCCATTGTGTCATTCTTAATGATATTTTATGTCCTTTGTGTCCTAATACCTTAGCTCCTACATATCAGTGAGAACATAAGATTTTTGGTTTTCCATTCCTGAGTTACGTCACTTAGAATAATAGTCTCCAGTCTCATCCAAGTCATTGCAAATGGTGTTAATTCATTCTTTTTTATGGCTGAGTAGTATTCCATCATATATATATGCCACAGTTTCTTTACCCACTTGTTGATTGATGGGCATTTAGGTTCATTCCATGATTTTGTAATTGTGAATTGTGCTGCTATAAACATGCATATACAAATATCTTTTTCGAATAATAACTTCTTTCTCTCTGGGTAGATACACATTAGTGGGATTGCTGGATCAAATAGTAGCTCAACTTTTAGTTACTTAGGGAACCTCCACACTGTTTTCCATGGTGGCTGTACTAGTTTACATTCTCACCACCAGTGTAGAAGTGTTCCCTCTTCACTGCATCCATGCCAACATCTACTGTTTTTTGATTTTTTGATTATGGACATCTTGCAGCGGTAAGGTGGTTTTGATTTACATTTCCCTGGTCATTAGTGATGTTGAGCATTTTTTCATATGTTTGTTGGCCATTTGTATGTCTTCTTTTGAGAATTGTCTATTCATGTCCTTAGCACACACTTTTTCATGGTATTGCCTTTGTCAGATGTATAGATCGTGAAGATTTTCTCTCAGTCTGTGGGTTGTCTCTTTACTCAGCTATTATTTTTGCCATCTAAAAGCTCTATAGTTTAATTAAGTCCCAGCTATTTATTTTCGTTTTTATTGCATTTGCTTTTGGGTTCTTGGTCATGAAATCCACGCCTAAGCCAATGTCTAGAAGGCTTTTTTCCAATGTTATCTTCTAGAATGTTTATAGTTTCAAGTCTTAGATTTAAGTCCTTAATCCATCTTGAGTTGATTTTTGTATAAGGGGAGAGATGAGGATCAGTTTCATTCTTCTACATGTGGCTAGCCAATTATCCCAGCACCATTTGTTGAAAACAATGTCCTTCTTCCCACTTTATGTTTTTGTTTGCTTTGTCAAAGATCAGTTGGCTGTAAGTATTTGGGTTTATTTCTGAGTTCTACATTCCATTCCATTTGTCTATGTGCCTATTTTTATACTAGTACCATGTTGTTTTGGTGACTATGGCCTTATAGTATAGTTTGAAATCAGATCATGTGATACCTTCAGATTTTTTCCTTTTGCTCAGTCTTGCTTTGGCTATGCAGGCTCTTTTATGGTTCCATATGAATTTTAGAATGGTTTTTTTCTAATTCTGTGAAGAATGATGGTGGGATTTTGATGAGGATTGCATCGAATTTGTAGACTGCTTTTGGCAGTATGGTCATTTTCACAATATTGATTCTACTCAACCATAAGCATGGAATGTGTTTCCATTTGTTCGTGTCACCTGTGATTTCTTTCAGCACTATTTTGTAGTTTTCTTTGTAGAGGTCTTTCAACTTCCTGGTTAGGCATATTCCTAAGTATTTTGTTTTTCTGCAGCTATTGTACAAAGGGTTGAGTTCTTGATTTGATTCTCAGCTTGATCATTGTTGGTATACAGAAGAGCTACTGATTCATGTACATTAATCTTATGTCTGGAAACTTTGCTGAATTCTTTTACCAGTTCTAGGAGCTTTCTGGAGGAGTCTTTAGTGTTTTCAAGGTAAACTATCATATCATCAGCAGACAGTGACAGTTTGACTTCCTCTTTACCAATTTAAATGTCCTTTATTTCTTTCTCTTGTCTGATTGCTCTGGCTCAGACTTCCAGTACTATGTTGAAGAGGAGTGGTGAGAGTGGACATTCTTGTCTTCTTCCAGTTCTCAGAACAAGTGTTTTCAACTTTTCCACATTCAGTATTATGTTGGCTGTGGATTTGTCATAGATGGCTTTTATTACATTAAGGTATGTCCCTTGTATGCCTATTTTGCAGAGAGTTTTAATCATAAAGGGATGCTGGATTTTGTAGAGTGCTTTTTCTGCATCTATTGAGATGATCATGTGATTCTTGTTTTTAATCCTGATTCTGTGGTGTATCACATTTATTGACTTGCATATGTTAAATCATCCCTGCACCCCTGGTATGAAACCCACTTAATCATGGTGGATTATCTTTTTGAGATATTGTTGGATTTCATTAGCTAGTATTTTGTTAAGGATTTTAGCATCTATGTTCATCAAGGATATTGGTCTATAGTTTTGGTTTTTTTTTTTTTTTTTTTTTGGTTATGTCATTTTTTGGTTTTGGTATTAGGGTGATGCTAGCTTCATAAAATGCATTAGGGAGAGTTCCTTCTCTTTCTTGTGGAATATAGTGTTAAAAGGATCAGTACCAATTCTTCTTTGAATGTCTGGTAGAATTCTGCTGTGAAACTGTCTGGCCCTGGATTTCTTTTCATTGGTAATTTTTTAATTACCATTCAATCTTGCTGCTTGTTATTGGTCTGTTCCAGGTATCTAATTTAAGCTAGGAGGGTTGCATTTTTCCAGGAATTCATCCATGTCTTCTAGGTTTTCTAGTTTATGTGCATAAAGATGTTCAGAGTAGTCTTGAATGATCTTTTGTATTTCAGTGGTGTCAGTTGCAATATCTACTGTTTTGTTTCTTAGTGAGCTTATTTGGATTTTCTCTCTTCTTGCTCAATCTTGCTAATGGGTCTATCAATTTTATTTATCTTTTCAAAGAGCCAGCTTTTCATTTCACTTATCTTTTGTATTGTTTTTGTGTTTGTTTGTTTCAGTTTCATTTAGTTCTTCTCTGATCTTGGTTATCTCCTTTCTTCTTCTGGGTTTAGGTTAAGTTTGTTCTTTTTTCTGTAGTTCCTTAGGGTGTGACCTTAGAATGTCAGTTTGTGCTCTTTTAGTCTTTTTGATGTAGGTGTTTAGGGCTATGAACTTTCCTCTTAGCACTGCCTTTGCTGTATCCCGGGGGTTTTGGTAGGTTGTGTCATTATTGCAGTTCAGTTCAAAGAATTTTTAAATTTCCATCTTTGTTTTTTTTCTTTGACCCAATGCTCATTCAGGAGCAGGTTATTTAATTTTCATGTATTTGCATGGTGTTGAAAGTTTTCCTTTTGGAGTTGATTTCCAGTTTTATTTCACTGTAGTCTGAGAGTGTGCTTGCCATAATTTCAACTTCTTAAATTTTTGAGGCTCCTTTTATGGCCTATCATATGGTCTATCTTGCAGAAACTTCCAGGTGCTGTTGAATAGAATGTATATTCTGCAGTTGTTGGATGAATGTTCTGTATATAGCTGTTAAGTCCGTTTGTTCCAGGGTATAGTTTAAATCCATTGGTTTTTGTTGACTTTCTGCCTTGATAACCTGTCTAGTGCTGTCAGTGGAGTATTGAAGTCCCCCACTATTATTGTGTTGCTATCTCATTTCTTAGGTCTATTAGTAATTGTTTTATAAATTTGGGAACTCCAGTGTTAGCTGCATATATGTTTAGGATTGTGATATTTTTCTGTTGGACAAAGCCTTTTACCATCACATAATGTCCCCCTTTGTTTCTTTTAACTGCTGTTGCTTTAAAGTTTGTTTTGTCTGATATAAGAATAGTTACCCCTGCTTGCTTTTGGTGTCCATTTGCATGAAATGCCTATTTCCACCCCTTTACTTTAAGTTTGTGTCAGTTCTTATGTGTTAGGTGAGTCTCTTGAAATTAGCAGATAGTTGGTTGGTAAGTTCTTATCCATTCTGTTGTTTTGTATCTTTTAAGTGGAGCATTTAGGCATTTACATTCAATGTTAGTATTGAGTCAGCATTTGTTTGTCTGAAAAAAACTATATCTTTCCTTCATATATGATGTTTTGTTTTGATGGAAACAAACTTCTTGGCTGATAATTGTTTTGTTTCAGGAGGCCGAAGATAGAGCCCCAATACCCTCTAGCTTGTAGGGTTTCTGATGAGAAATCTGCTGTTAATCTGATAGGTTTTCCTTTACAGGTTACCTGGTTCTTCTGTCTCAAAGCTCTTAAAATTCTTTCCTTCATCTTAACTTTGCATAACCTGATGACAATGTGCCTAGGCGAAGATCTTATTGTGATGAATTTCCCGGGTGTTTTTTGTGCTTCTTGTATTTGGATGTGTAGGTGTCTAGCAAGGCCAGGGAAGTTTTCTTGGATTATTTCCCCTAATATGTTTTCCAAGCTTTTAGAATTCTCTTCTTCCTCAGGAATACCAATTATTCTTAGGTTTGGTTGTTCAACATAATCCCAGACTTCTTGGAGGCTTTGTTCATATTTTCTTATTCTTTTTTCTTTATCTTTGTTGGAATAGGTTAATTCGAAAACCTGGTCTTCGAGCTCTGAATTTTTTTCTTCTACTTGTTAAATTCTATTGCTGGGACTTTCCAGAGCATTTCATATTTCTAAAAGTGTGTCCAAAGTTTCCTGAATTTTTTATTGTTTTTTTTTCTTTAAGCTAATGAATATTTCTCTTTTCACTTCTTGTGTCATTTTTTGGAATTCCTTGCATTGGGCTTCGTCTTTCACTGGTGCCTCCCTGATTAGCTTAATAACTACCCTCCTAAATTCTTTTTCAGGTAAATCAGGGATTTCTTCTTGGTTTGGATCCATTGCTGGTGAACTAGTGTGATTCTTTGGGGAGTGTCGAAGAGCCTTGTTTTTTCAGATTACCAGAGTTGTTTTTCTAGTTCCTTCTCATTTGGGTAGGCTCTGTCAGAGAAAAGGTCTAGGGCTGAAGGCTGTTGTTCAGATTCTTTTGTCCCACAGTGTTCCCTTGATGTAGTACTCTCTCCGTTTTCCTATGGATGTGGTTTCCTTTGAGTTGAACTGCAGTGATTGTTGTCTCTTTTCTGGGACTAGGCTGGTACTGGGGGTTGTCTGCATAGAGTCCTGTGATGTGCACTGTCTCTGAGTCTTTCAGCCATGGATACCAACACCTGTTCTGGTGGAGGTGGTGGGGGTGCAATGAACTCTGTGAGTGTTCTTAGCTTTGGTGGCTTAATGCTCTATTTTTGTTCTGGTTGGCCTCCAGCTGGGAGGTGGCACTTTCCAGAGAGCATCAGCTGTAGAAGTATGGAGAGGGACCAGCAGGGAGCGGGGCCCCAGAACTCCCAAGATTATGTGCCCTTTGTCTTCTGCTACCAGGGTGGGTATGGAAGGACCAGGTGGGGGCAGGGCTAGGCATGTCTGACCTCAGACTTTCCTTGGGTGGGTCTTGCTGTGACTGCTATGGGGGATGTGGGTGAGATTCCCAGGTGACTGGAGTTGTGGACCTAGGAGGATTATGGCAGCTTCTGCTGAGTCATGCAGGTTTTCAGAGAAGTCGGGGAAAGCTGGCAGTCATAGGCCTCACCCAGCTCCCACACAAACCAAAGGGCCAGTCTCACTTCCATCGTGCCCCCAACAGCCAGCCAGAGACTGTTTCCAGGCAGTGGGTGAGGCAGGTTTGAAAACTTGCCCCAGGCTACCCACCTCCTAGCTGCAAAAGAAAAGAGCTTCGTTCTTCCCTTGCCTGTGGAATCTGCACACTGGATTTGCACCCTCCCGCAAGTTCTGGCCAGGAGGCTTCTCGCTTCTTGCCTGGTCAAATCATTACAAAGTTCAGCTAGAGATTTCCTTTTCTGCAGAGTTTTACTCCCCGCTCCTCTGGCCACCCTCCCAATGGATCCCTGTGGTGCCAGGTAGGAATTGGCTTAGAGACCCAGCGAGCTTCCAGGGCCTTTCTGCTGCTTCCTCTACCTCTGTATTTCACTTGGCCTTCTAAATTGACCCAGCTCCAGGTAAGGTTGGAAACTTCTGTAAACAGACTTTAGCTTCTCTAGTGTGGGTGTGTGTTTTGGAAATGAGTTTCTCCCTTTCCCACTTCTGCATTTGGGGCATTCACAGTATTTGAGGTGTCTCCCGGGTTCTGCAGGAGCAGTCACTTCCTTCTGAGGGTCTTTGGGTCCTCTCAGGATTGCTGGTTTGTCCATGGATCCTTTAGAAGTTCTAGATGAAGATCCTTATTTTTTCCTTTTAGATTATTAAATCTCTGGCTATAACAAATAAGATCTTGTGGTCCAAACAGTAAGTGAAAACGTTACATGAATACAGAAGGTTATGTGCTTCCAGATTCATGAATCCCAAGCTTTCTCTGTCAAAGAAAATATGTTTGCTGCTGTTGAAGCTTCACAATGCTGGCCTTTTAAATGCCATTTGAGAGTTTCTCTTCTATGTCAAATGAACCTTTATTCTAGCTTCTCCTCTCTCCTGTCATTTTAACTTCTGGATGTGATGCTTATCTCTGCCTGCTTACAAATACACTCTTCTTTCTCTCCTGTTTGCTTTTTTCTCCCCAAATCCTAACAATGTATACATATATATATATATATATACACACACACGCACGCACACACACATGATTATATATGCATATATATACACACACACACATATGATTATATATGCATATATATAGATATATATAAAATCAATCACCAACAAATGCATTAATCCCTGTTGTATATTTAATGGTCACGTGATAATTCTCACTAATATGATACTCCAAGAACTTCTGAGGAGCCCCTTCTCTGCTGCTTCCCATCACCATCCCACTAATGTCTCCAAATTTACAGCTATGAAAATAAGCTGAGAACCATTGGCAAACACCATTAACTGCTTTCTAAACATATTCTCAGGGAAATTAAAAAAGATTTTCATTTCTTTTGACGCTCTGGCAGACTAAATTATCAGAAACTTGATTAATTCTCATTAGACATAAGAGCTACAAGCATGAAGGGAGTAATGTATTAGGTGGACAGTTGAATTAAATAACTGTGCAGGTCTTGGCTACCTTTGAAATTCTAAGATCCCCACCTCAATTGTTTCTGAGCAACTCAAAATTTTACACCCAAATTCTGTACATGTAAATTGTTCCTAACTGGTGTATTCACAGTTACACCAGTTTAGAATGGAATAGGCAATAGAGATTAGGGAAACATTGATTCTTCATGTTTGTTGAATGTGTGAGTTTCATTTTTATTTGGCTGTCAGTATACTTTGTATATTACTGTTTCATTTTGCTCTTGTAGAGGCAGAAAGGTATAATTCCTTTCCTCACTCATCATAAGAGTCATGGCTAACAACAAAAGACAGATTAATTAAAGTTTTAGATGACACAGGAGCCTTCAAAAATGAAGACTCAAAGACCCAGGGGAAATTGTTTTTGTGCTGAAGTTCAGTAAAGAATGAGCAGCCATGTAGAAATATGGTTGGAAGGAGGGTATGATTTAATGGTAATACGCCGAGGGAGAAACCGGCAAGGCCTGTCTGTTCGTATTCTTCTTGACTTCTCTCTGTAGCATTTCTTCTCCCTAGTATGGGGCGGGACTGCTCTGGAGTGAGGATCTGATGACCTCCTCTCAGACAAAGTAGGATGCTGTGATAGTTTAACATAAACAAGTCAATGAATATGATACACCACTTAAACAGAATTATAAACAAAAATCACATGATCATCTCAATAGAAGCAAAAAAAGGTCAGGAAATGTTTCTATGGCTAGCTTTTATAGGGAAAGATGTGGGAAGGCTGGAGTTCTATTTCTAGATTTTATGACTGGCTTTAGGGAAGAAGAATTCTAGCTTCTATGACTCACTTTGAGGAGATACATAGGTGGGAGACAGGAGGATGAGAGGTCAGAGAGACCTTGGTTCTGGGCCAGGCATGGTGGCTCACACCTTAATGCCAGCACTTTGAAAGGCCAAGGCAGGCAGACTGCTCGAGGCCAGGAGTTTGAGACTGACCTGGCCAACGTGGCGAAACCCTATCTCTACTAAAAATATAAAAATTAGCTGGGTGTGATGGTGCATGTCTGTAATCCCAGCTACTGAGGCACGAGAACCATTTGAATCTGGGAGGCAAAGATTACAGTGAGCTGAGATCACACCACTGCACTCTAGCCTAGGTGACAGAGCAACAATCTGAAAAAAAAAAAAAAAAAAAAAAAAAAGCCTTGGTTCTGAGACCTTCCAATCTCCTTTAGTTCAAAGTACTCAGCATGCCAGAGCACTACACTTTGGGGTGTCATTTTTTTGAGGCCCAACGCTATGGAAAAACAAGGTTCCAGTTACCTATATGACTACCGACTGTTGAAAAATGCCTCAGTCATGAATATATGCTTTGCAAATTCTTTCTGATATTACCAAAGAGGATGGAATCACAGAGCTGTTCAATGAAAAAAACAGTGGAAAACATCTTTTTTACAAAATGAAATTAGCTTTAGTTTCTCCTGCTACTGTAGTGAGACCTTTTCACTACAAGTAATTTTTAAATTACACACACAAACATTCGAAGAAAAAGTTTTTAAGTCTCATGAATATCTTTCACCAAGAGATGACCACAGTTAATTTATGAACGATCTTCCAGACATCTGTCTACACATATAAATATAAATACAGATATAGATATCTGTAATTTTACACGTGATATTATGTCATGAGCACCTTTCCAGGTCAATAAATACAGCATCACATCATCCTTTGTAATGGAGCTTTAGTATTCCATTGAATTTATTTAGTCAATTCATCTGTTGTTTTGAAAAACCTACATATATTTTTTGCAGGAAAAAAACACAAAGTTTAATATCCATTTATGGCAAAAACTCTCAGCGAACTAGAAATGTAAGAGAACCTCCTCCACCTGGTAAGATGTAGGTATGAAAGATCTATAGCCAACCTTGTATCTTTTTTTCTTTTCTTCAACTTTCAAGTTCAAGGGTACATGTGCAGGATGTGCAGGCTTGTTACATAGGGAAATGTATGCCATGGTGGATCACTGCACGGATCATCCCATCACCTAAGTACTACCCAGCATCTATGAGCTATTCCTCCTGATCTCTCTCCCTCCCCCCGCCCACCTCCGACAGACCCCAGTGTGTGTTGTTCCTACTTGTGTCCATGTGTTCTCATCATCCAGCTTCCACTTATTGAAAACTCCATTTTTAAAAGCAGAATAAATCTGATGGCATAGTATGACACAGCCTCAGCAGGCTCTGAGGTAATCCTGGCACGTCTCACACCAGGCAATGATAACGTTAGCCCAAGAGTCACTTAATAAGAGAAGCCCACAGTTACTGGGTCAGACTCTGAGATACCAGAGTCTGCATGTCACACACCAAACCAAATCAACAGAGGGAGTTTAAAAGAATCACAAAAGCATTCAGAAATGAGCTCCCCTGGGAGACTCACTGCAATCAAGAAACCGCCCCCTCCTCTTCCCCATGGTGGGAACAGTGCGTCTGGTCCAGCAGCCAGCCTGTGGGCAGGAGGCCCTGCTTGATGCCACAAAGGTCAGAGGACCGGCTCTGGTCCTCAGACACACATGGCCAGTGCAGTCTGGCACATGAGGAAGGATATTACTCTTCCCAAATGGTGTTTCCCATCCCTCCTCACAGCCAATCTAGGAAATAGCTGTGCTGACACTGTCAAAAATGTCCCGCAGTCAGCATGGGAGTTAGAACAGTCTCAGAGTTGGAGGATTTACCATCGTGATGTAACTGGTATCCATTACATGGAAGAGGTACCTTACAAGTACACAAAGGATGTAGCTATGTGTCATAGTTAGAAGACTGGATGAGAATACCAAATCTCCATGAAGAAAAGATCTAACACTTAGATAGGGGACTGACACAAGAACAAAATCGAAGAGATGAAAACTACCCTCCTGCTTTCAGGAAATCCTGATGAGACACATAGCTTTTGGCACTGCCAGTAGGAATGCGGTTTTACTCACTGCCTCCCTTTGAACTCTTGCTTCCACTAAAAACTAATTGGTGCTCTGACGACGGAAAGCCTTCCTTTAGTGGGGAGGCTTCTAGTGTTATTCACTAGGGGTGTGTCCTTTGAGCCATTAGGTGGACAGTCATAAAAATAACTATCCTACCTAATAAGAGTATTGTTAAAGTTTTTCAAAATGCTGAAAGCATTAAACAGGTATAAAAATGTACATTTTTCCATACCTATATGATAAATACTGAGATGAATATTCATATTACCCAGAAGAGATGTGACAAATATGGTAGCCACTTGCATTCCACAATATTTATGCACTGGGCATGGTGCTAGGTTATGGGGAATCCAAGAAAAGGAATTCACAGCTTCTCCCCTCAAGGAGTTCCCAGCTTTATTTTTTTTTAAAAGGCAGCTATTAACTACGAGAACAAGTAACTTACTCAAGATCACACACAGTAATGAGCTTCAAAATAAGGTCCAAGGGTCAGATATTACCTTGACTACGTTTTGTAAGGTTTATTGCTGAATTTAAAGTGAGGAAACTGAGGCCAGTATAAGAAAATCAGGTTCCAATTTATTCAGCACCCGGGGAAGGTTCTATGGTCCAGGGAAAGGGGGCCAGAGAAGTCGCGCTTGACTTCCTGAAGCAGGCGTTTTTACAGCGAGTGAGGGTGTCTTGATTGGTAGTGAGGGAACAGGACGTGGTCGGGGCAAGCTACTATTGGTAGGTAGGAGGGACTGCGGTGAGTGTGCCTCCAGGGGAAAACGGGCCAGCTGCTATTGGGTAGGGTTTGGCGGGGTTTCTTTTAAATTTTGGTGGGGTTTTCTAAGGTCAGGCTAGGTGCCGAGTGCACAGTCTGGTGTTGAGTGCAGATTTGAGTGCAGAGTGCAGATTTGAGTGCAGAGTGCAGAAGTGGGTGTGGCCTAGGTGCCGAGTGCAGAGGTGGGCGTGTCGAGAGCAGGGGCGGGGGTGTCCAGCCTCCCATCAAGGCAACGGGCCTTACACATTTGTCTGAGCAGAGGAAGATACAGGATTTTCATTGAACTATTCCACATGTCCCCTGCAATGAAAGCTACAAATTTAACTGGTTAAGAAACCCTGATCATAAGGGCCGGAAATACCATCTTTTCTCTGATTACAATAAACCCAGCTGACAGCAAGAAAATAATGTGGACAGGCGGGGAGGAGCGGTTAACACAGTCCTGCATGTGGACGTTAATTTTTTAAATGGATGCATTTGAGGGTGTCTCTTTAAATAGCCACATTGAGTAGGGAGGAATCTGTCCATTTGTTTATTCTGCTCTAAGCAGACCCTGGCATTCTGTTGCCAAAAATATCCTCCCATCCCCCTCCTCCCTTCCTGGCATTGTCTGCAGGTGCCTTAGCCCTGAAACTGAAGTCCTCTGCATGAGGCTGTGACGGAGCTCCTCCGAATGTTTGGCAATGAAAGCTGCTTGGCCCATTTTGCACATGCATTTGGGAGATTTCCAAACAGATGCATATGCATCTTCACTTTCTTGGCAGGAGGGCAGAGACTTTAAGGATTCTCATGGAGAATTTATGCCTGTCTGGAAACTTAACCCATCATGGAAGAAACATAAAAGAGTTCGTATGAAAGGCATGACCTTTTGCCTCCTTTTGGAGTCTGTTGCTCGGCCTCCTGTGTCTTTGCTGCTTTTTATTAAAGCTTTAGCGACTTTCTTTGTGAACGGGTGATTTTCACTGTCCTGAGCTCTCTAGGGTCTATTTTATTTTCAACAATGATTTCCATTTCATCTGAATCCACTGCCGCAGCCAAAGATGTGCTGCTTTATTCAGAAAGTGCCATCAGTAGGGATGGAAAAAAATATTGTCTGAAAGCCATTTGGGGGCAATTTAACAAAAAGGGGGTAGAAAAATGAGAGTAACCTACAATTTTATTACCTGGAGCTACATGCTAACAAGGACAAACAGGAAGTCCCAACAATGGGTGAGCCATGGATGGATCAGCGGCCTGATTGGCAAATCCTAAACAATAACTCTTATTCCTCCGAGTCATTTAATCCCCGCACGATCAGAGAGAACAAAGAAAGCCCTGCATATCAAGATTTTATAATTTTATATCTGCCTATATTTGTCTGGGCTAAATACAGCCAAAAGCTTTTTAATATTCTCCCTAAAGGATACTTTGAAAACTCACCAAACAGGAATTACCCTGTAAAAAGGCAGAGATGCAATGCTCTGCAAACAGTATTTTCTTAGACTGAATAAACTGCAAATAAAACAAACACACAAAGAAAATGAAACAGTAGTCTAAAGGAATAAGAAAGTAACCCAGCCTCCCTTATTTGACATAGAAAATAATTTTTGTAATGTTCAGGCAGATTCTTCATTGACAAATACACTAAATAAATGATATTTTTTGTCTGCTTAGGTATTTCAGGTTTTGTTTTTAATTTGCTTCCTCAGCCCTGCTGTTACCCACTTTCCAATTCCTTCCCTCCTTTCCTGGCTCTTACCTGTGTCACCTGATTATACCCTGACATGGATTCCTCCCAGTGTAGCTTCCCCACTGCTCAGGGACTTGGACTACAGTCACAGGCATTTATACATCTGCACTGACTCGCTGAATCTATTCTTCGGCTCAGTAGGACGCCCTGAAGAAAGGTTCTCAAGCAGGGTCTAACAGGATCTTTATGAGCT
The DNA here is from genome assembly GCA_963573385.1 of Cacajao melanocephalus. Lineage (NCBI taxonomy): Eukaryota > Metazoa > Chordata > Mammalia > Primates > Pitheciidae > Cacajao > Cacajao melanocephalus. The sequence goes on from CAUYLG010046400.1 coordinate 81,370, forward strand.
GGGAGTTTATTTTTCCCTCTTTAGGGTAACCACTTTGCTAGGAGATGACAGAGATGCTGAGACTCCCTGCATCCGCTTCCCTTCTGGCACCCAGCACCAGGGATTTATGATCAGCCAAGAGCAGGGAGCACCCCCCTGGAGGACGGCTCACAAGGCCTTGTAAAACAAAGGAAGTTTCTTCAAGCAGCTTATCTGTATTAGCAGCACTTGATTCTAGATAGGCGAGTGCACCAACAATTCCGCCTAAAAGAATAACAGTGGCTGAGGAGAACACACTTCCAACTGTGCAGCAATTAGAGTGCTGTTGAATGGCTGATTGCTTGCGTGTGGTCCCCTTAGTTCCCTGGTGGAGCGTGCTTATAGTTCTGCAATTGGATAAAATGGATTGGAATGAGCGCTGTCATATAGAACTGCCAGCTGTTCTACTGTTAATAAAGACACTATTTAGCTATTAATACATCCCATTCTTCCATGTTGTGCCCATTCAAACAAAATATCTTTGTTTGCAGAGGGGGTGTGACTGCACCTGTTCTTGATTGGAGATTCTGTGGCCTGTGGAGGACCCCTTGTTACCACTCCGCAGCAATTGTAGCTTCCAGGCAGTGTCTGCTTGTAAAAGAAATGGGGCAACCAGACAGTGGGATGTAAAAAAGAAAAAAAAATGAAGCTGTGGGTTCAATTGAGCTGCCGTTTCTTCAAATGGTCTTTATGCAATGATTCTAGTTTATTGGGCAAGTTGGAATTTACTTGTAAGCCAACTCCATGTGACTAATGATTCCTTCCTGTTTTCAAGGAGTTATTGTGTTTTAAATATTCCTGAGCGCGAAGGCAGAATTCTGTGGTGATCTCAGCAGGTGACAAATGCAGCCTAAGGCTGAGTAATTAACAGGAGATACCACCTCTCATATAAGCAAAATAGCAAAGCACTTTCTTTTTTCTATGGGCAAACACAAGACTAAGTTCTATGGAGTATCGTCTTAAAGGAATTTATAATAAGGATAGGGAGACGAGATATATACATGCAGGAAAAAAATAACCCACATGAACCAAGCTATGTTATGTCTCTGTCTCCATGTGGATAGATAGGAAACACAACAGGGTGTTGAGTGGGATCCATCCTAAAATTGCAGTTAAGGCCCAAGGGGGTGCCACCAGTTAACTGCTATCAATTGGAGTAAGTTTTCTTGGAGCTTATGAAGATGCTGCCCTACTACTGTTAATAACACGACCACCATCACCATAAACAAAATCAAAATATTTAACCTCAAATTATTTTGAAATGGCTGTTCCCCGAGAGCCGGCAAACAACTAGCCTTGCAAAGCTGTCTTTTGTGAGGGAGAACTGCTTCTGTAGAGAAAATCTCCACTGATGTCGCCAGGTTTTCTCTGAGGCCTTTCCTTACCTGGAACTAGGAAAGATTCAATGAAAATCTGACACCTTTAAAGGTCTGATACAAACACCATCTATGGTCTCTGAGGGCTGCTACCTGTGGGGTTCCCTCTACGTAACAAGACCAGCTTTGCTAGCCAGGTTTCTCTTCTCTCCTGTCTATCACCTGTTTTGCCAGCATCCAGGCCTTCATTCTTTCAGTAACCTCAAGACAGTATATGTTTCTATACCCCGTCGTGAGTTTGGAGTCATCACTCTGTGGTTCTCCCCATGTGCATGTTAATAAATGTATATGCCTTTTCTCCAATTAATCTGCCTTTTGTGAGTTAATTATTCGGTGAAACTTCAGAGGGTGAAGAGGAAGTTCACCCCTAAAAGTACCCTGTGCCCCTAAAAGTACCACCGCCATCACTACCTGGCTATATGAGCAAAAAACAAAAGGGAATGGAGAAGAATTTACAGTGGTCATTACCACCCTGTGGGAATTCAGGTGTTCCAAAGTATATTAGTCTCCTAGAAATGCCATAACAAAATACCACAGACTGGGTGGCTTACAAAACAGAAATTTACTGCTGTCAGCTCTAGATGCTGAGAAGTCCAAGATCACGGTGCTGGCAAGATAAGTTTTATCCTGAGGCCTCTTCTCTTGGCTTATAGGCAGCTGCCTTCTTAATATAACTCTTGTGTCTCTTCTTATAAGAGCACTAATCCCAGCATATGTGGACGCCACTCATTTAACTTTAATGACTTCCTTATAGTCCCTATCTCCAAATACAGTCACAGTGGGGGTTAGGGTTCCAGCATACAAATTGGGGATTAGGAGTAGACATAATTTAGTCCATAATACTAGGTAATGACTTTTCCTTTGTTCCTTCTGAGGGGTGAGAAGTAGAAACATATTGTTCAATCATTCAAAAGAAAATGAAGGTGATTTCAAAAAGGAGACACAGTCTGTACGAGCAACCCACTCTACTTGCTGTTGCTTCCTAAGACGGGAATGATAAGGAGTTCTAAAAGGAATCCAACACTGTCTGCCGAGCTATAGAAAATGTATTTGGATGCCTTTTAAGGTCTAGAAATTTGTAAGGGCTGGCTGGAAGGGCATTGAGGGACTATGGGATGGGTGCAAATTAATCATGCTTTTAATGTATTTTATGAGGTTTTGATGTTAAAAAAATCCAGCTGGCCAGCCGGCCGCAATGACTCATGTCTATAATCCCAGCACTTTGGGAGGCCAAGGCGGGCGGATCACCTAAGGTCAAGAGTTTGAGACCAGCCTGCCCAACATGGAGAAACCCTATCTCTACTTAAAATACACTGGGCGTGATGGTGCATGCCTGTAATCCCAGCTACTCGGGAGGCTGAGGCAGGAGAGAATCGCTTGAACCCAGGAGGCAGAGGTTGTGGTGAGCCAAGATCGCACCATTACACTCCAGCCTGGGCAACAAGAGCAAAACTCCGTCTAAAAAAAAAAAAACCCCGCCAGCCAAGGAGAAACTACCTCTCCCAGGGCTAGCCAATTCTCAGAGATATCAAGGAACTTGGTGGGAAGCTTGACTTTCATATGCAAACCAACCAGTCTGGGCTCTTATTCCCCAACTACTTATTTTCTACAACTCCCAGACACCAAGACAAATTTCTCCTTTTCTAAATCAACCCAGGGCCAAATGTCAGACAACTAGAGACTACCCCTGTAGCACGAAGCCCATTGATATTACTCAAATGAGGCAGTACTAAGCTGCTTACCTCTCTCCACCCTGACGCTCCCATGGAAATCCCTATGAAGGCTCTGGCCTAGGCTTTCTCCTGGTTCCTGCTTCTGCTTCCTGACCAAAACCTGGTAGTTCTCCATGTGGCCCTGAATGGTGGGACATGCCCACTTCCCTCAGGAAATATAAGCCATAAATTATCCTCCCAGCGTCACTGACCAATGTGTGTTGTCACACAGTCACCATTAAAAGTTAAAGTCCCACAGGTAGATTTTGAGACAGGGTGCCCACGAAACAGCCTCAACAAATAGAGAAGACATCAATGGTTCTTGTGGCTCCACCTGAGGGGGCCTAGGGGAAGAGAAAGGGCAAGAACACCAGGGCTACCCAAGATGGAGTGGGGCCGGAGGAGACATGTTGCTGAGGCTTGGTGATGCTTTTCTGAGGGGTCCCTGACAACAGAGGGGCTGGTCTGGAGCTGAGCCTTGCTCCAGGCACACTCGATTCATCCGCTTAGGACCCCTGTGTCTGCAGAGGCCATCAGCAGCAAGCAGAATCAGATGAAACCAGAGTGTCAAAGCCTGGGCACTTCCTGCTACGTGCCTTTGCAATGTCCAGTTGTAGAAGTAATCTTTGCCTCCCCCATCTATTCTTGTAGTCTCCTACACAGGAAGAAGTAACAACAGAAATGTGAGAGAGGGGGGAAAGGATACGCTGGAGCCATATTACCCTCTCTCCCTTCACTCTGAATCCTTGCAACTCGATATCCAACCTGTCCAGGTGGGCTTTAAATTGGAGATGGGAGAGTTAAACCCAGAGATCTGAGTTGGAATTTGGGGATTGAAGTTACTGGACTGGACTAAATTTTAATTTAAAAAATGGTGGAAAAGTTGTAGAGTCCTTACAATATAAAAAGGAGGATTTGGTAGAATTAAAAGCAGTAGCAAAAAATAAAATTGTGTCTTATAGCATTGTATGTTTTACTTATCTTTGTTAGCAGTTCTATTTCTTTCTGAAGAGAAGGTGTATAAATAAATAATTTGGAAGAAATCAAGAGAATCTTATCTAGTGTAATCAGTGCTACAAAGTAGATCCTCAATCTAAATTTGTTGGATGGTAACTAAAATACTCTTTCTTTCCCTTTAGGAAATTCCTACAAAAATTCAGTGGAATATGTCTCTTTATAACTACTTGTTGGAAACAGATGCTCAGTGCCGCAAAGAAAAATTAGCACTGAGACAACCGATCTCTCAGCAAAGCAGTTTTTACTTCCTGCATTGCAGGAAGGGTATCCTCGTTAGCCATCTTGCTATGAGAGTACAATGAACAAAGGAAAAGCAGACATATTTATGTGTTAGGCATTTGGGGTTGTCCTTACTGCTATGTCTGATCTCTGTTGGTTGGAGCCAGACCTCACAATCTAAACTAAAACCCGATTGGCTAATAACTTAAAACTTTTAAACAGGTAAGGGGCATAGGCTGCAAGCTGGGACATGCTTGTAAGCACGTCCAGCACAGATATTTTGGTTAAAGTACAAGGACATAGAATATGCTACATGCCCGTAAGCATGGCATGTCTATCAGTCACATAGGATAGGGCTTAACAAAGAGTTATTAGCAAATTTATTCTTTAACAAGAAAGGAAATTTGAAGAGGAACTTTTCTACTTCCCACAGTACTCACCCAGAAACCTCAAACCACCCCAGATACAGAAAAGATGGCCACCAAAAGAATTTGGTATCATGTCTTTAGAGCGATTCTCTAGCACACATTCTCTAATTTGTTTATTCCTGATCCTGCAATCTGCTGCCTCAGCTATATGGGAGTGTTCTTGCAGAGATTAATATTGGAGAATGACTCTTTCATGGGCACTCTTTCTTTCAGGTTTAATTTAGTTTCCTGCTTTTTCAAGTCACCCAGTGAATATTTCTATATTGGTATTTTAGGCCTTGGGGTGTGTGTGTGTGTGTATGTATATGTGTATATGTGTGTGTGTGTGTGTTTCCGTTCCCAAAATTATTTGTCATTTCCAGCTCCATTCTGGGCATTCTTTTGTATCAGTTCATGTGGGCTCTTCACAACAGATTGGCATGATTCATCTTTTAAGACACATGTTAGACTGAGAATCAGGAAGCCTAGATTTGGTTCTGGCTTTGCCAGGACCATGAGCAAGCTGCTTTTTGAGCCCCCAGTCCATATATTCCCTCCTACATCAGACATTTTCTGACCCCTAGAGTAATTATTTTTTCTTACTTTTCTTTCAATATCTATCACTCCACATTTGCACCTACTCATTTATGTACTCATTCCCTCTTCTAAAATGTGAACTTTAAAATTTTTTTTATTTTAAGGTCAGGGATACATTTGCAGGACGTGCAGGTTTGTTACCTAAGTGTACCATTGTACTGCCATCCCCAACAGGCCCCAGTGTGTGTTGTTCCCCTCCCTGTATCCATGTGTTCTCATTGTTCAGCTCCCACTTATGAATGAGAATATGCAGTGTTCAGTTTTCTGTTCCTGTGTTAGTCTGCTGAGGATAATGACTTCCAGCTTCATCCATGTCCCTGCAAAGGACGTGATTTTGTTCCTTTTCATGGCTGCGTAGTATTCCATGGTGTATATACGCCACATTTCCTTTATCCAGTCTATCACTGATGGGCATTTGGATTGATTCCATGTCTTTGCTGTTGTGAACAGTGCTGCAATAAACATATGTGTGCATGTATCTTTCTAATAAAATAATTCATAATCCTTTTGGTATATACCAAGTAGTGGGATTGCTGGGTCAAATGCTATTTCTGGTTCTAGATCCTCGAAGAATTGTCGCACTATCTTCCACAGTGGTTGAACTAATTTACACTCTCATCAACAGTATAAAAGTGTTTCTATGTTTCCACAGCCTCACCAGCATCTGTTGTTTCTTGACTTTTTAATAATTGCCATTATGTCTGGTGTGAGATGATATCTCATTGTGGTTTTAATTTGCATTTCTCTAATGATCAGAGATGGCAAGATTTATTTCATATGTTTGTTGGGTGCATAAATGTCTTATTTTGAGAAATGTCTGTTCATGTCCTTTGCCCACTTCTTGATGGGTTTGTTTTTTTCTTATAAATTTGTTTAAGTTCCTTGTAGATTTTGGATATTAGACCTTTGTCAGATGGGTAAATTGCAAAAATTTTCTCCCATTCCATAAATTGTCTGCTCTAAAGTGTGAACTTTTTTTTTCCACCTATGGAATTCTTATATGATTGGTTGTTCTTAAAATGGGGGTGACTAGCTCAATTTTTTGTTTTTTTAATTCTACTTTAAGTTATGGGATACACATGCAGAACGAGCTGGTTTGTTACATAGGTATACATGTGCCATGGTGGTTTGCTGCACCTATTGACCCATCATCTAGGCTTTAAGTTAGGGTCTTACTTATTTTGTGTCCCCAGGGTATGCTAATATTAGAAGTACACTGGATGCCCTGAGAAAATGAAAGGATAATCAGTACAGAATGCTGGCTATTCGACCTAGTTATTACTGTCCTAGTCCCTATTCTCACAGTGCTGGCACTGCTAGGTGGAATAAGGTACACGCCACTCTACAGGGCCTATACCCATTGTCAGCATGGGATAAATTCGGTCCTCTAGCTTCAGCTCTTTCCACAACTAGGTTTTATTTGTATTCCATTCTTCCTCCACTTTCCACTGTGACATTGGGCCTTTCTGATACAAAGAAATCATGCTAATGGAAGAAGGATAATCCAGATCAAATCCCTCTTTTCTAACAAGACAAAACAATATTGCGCTCCTAGAGATCAGTGAATCAAAACAAGCCCCAAGGAGTGAACTTTTAATTGGGTGCTAGAGATCATTTAATCCACGTGTTACAGAATTTCTCTCCTCAAATATATGAAGTTTAACACATGAGGTCAGGGTAGCTTAATGATCTCAGCACACAAAGCAAGGACCAGGCCAGAAAACAGAATGGCTTGTCCACAGTAAAAGAGGCATAGAAGTGAGATAAATGGACTTTACCAACTGAGAAACAGAGGTATAGCCTCTTTCTATGAGAGATTTTATTTCTTTATATTTCATGACACACGTAATATAGAACTCTGAAACATAGTAGGCACTCAATAAAGTCTCTTTGAGAGGACAAAGGGAGAATACGTCATCTAGAATATTTTCCCTAACAGCTAAAAATTTACGTTAAGTTGTCTTAGATATTAAAGTAATTTATTCGACCATATAAATCAAAAATCCAGAAGGAATAAACTTTTCAGAATTTCATAAGTACCACCTCTGGGTCTATTTTCTTGGGATTTTCTTGGCTTTTCTCTCTTCCATATAGTTTTATTCTTGGGTTGGTTTTCCCGTTGGTAGCAAAATGGCTTCATCAGTGTCAGACATTATGTTTTCATAACCTCACCATCCAGAGAAAGAGAAAGGCCACCTAAATTTGAAGAGTTACCTCTATTGTTTAACCAGTAACTGGGACAAGGTGAGGATGAGATTATACTGACTGGCCTAAAGCAATCAAGACCCATCTCTAGATCAAGAGGTGGCATTAGTCCCATCAAAACAACAAATAGGAACATTTCTAAAAGTTGAAAATAAAGAATAATTACTGAGAGGCATCTAGAAAATTCAATAAAACATAAAATGAGGAGTGGAAGGGAGGGAGGGAAGGAAGGAAGAAAAGGAAGGAGGGAGGGAGAGAGGTGAAAATAAGAAGAAAGAAGAAAGGACAGCAGGAAAGAAGGGGAAATGGAAAAAGAAAAGAACGAACAAAAGGGAGAAAGAATGGAAGGAAAACTGAAAGAAAAAAAAACCTGTTTTTTTTGTTTTTTTGTACCCAGCCCCTGGTTATTCACAGCATAAAAAATACAACTCTATACTAGGGATAGGGAGGGAAGCGGAGTGAAACATTAATTGAGCAATCCTGGTGTACACTCTGATGTTCTATGCCATTGTACTCTTCTGGCTTATTTTATGTTTGATTAAAATAAAACTAGTTAGATATCTTCAGAAGCAACCTGATTGATGATGACCTGCACAGAGATGTAAGAGACAGATTTTAAGTCTTCTGACTTCCCCCAGGCTGGATCTTCATCTCTATGTCTTCATCACATACAAACATGGCTCCAGTGGCATGAAGTCAAGAGGAGACTGAAACATGCTGGAAGAATAAAGTAAGTACCAAGAAATATCAAGTGTGCATCAAAAAAATCCAATTTCAAATCTGCTTTCACATCCTGCACAAATTTGATTATGTTAAATAACTTCTGAGTTTTAGTGCCTTATCTGTAAAATGGAGATACTACCTACCTCACAATGTTACTGTGAAGATTAAATAAAATAATCTACATATATAGCAGCTATAATAGGTATTTAATAAGCATTAGTTTGTTTCTCCGTAACATTTTTTTCTGAGAATGAATTTTTTTGAACAGCTTTGGTACATTCAATCTGAATTATTAGTTACAAATATAATATCTGATCCAAACCTAAAGGCTCATGGTCCTTTATTGAGATCTTTATCCTTTATTGAGAATTTACACAGCAGTAGAAAATATCTAATTTTCACGACAAATTGCTTTTTGATGTGTTCTCCTTTTCTGAACCTGAATTTCCCACAACAAACATTGATTCAATATTTATAAATAGCTATTGCCTGACATGGATTAGATAGAAGAGAGAAGGGGGGAAGAAGAGAAAAGAGAAGAAAGGAAGGAGGAAGGAAGCGTGGGTTGAATTGTTTATGAGTTAGCAGGTTCTTGTTGTTACTATAGATGAATATCATCTAACCTTTGCATATGAATCTCTATTGGTGAAATATACAAAACATTATCTTACCCTTGCTTTTATCTCTCCCTATATTTCAGGGTGTTATGATGTAAACCCCAACAAAGTGTACCATCCTGAATGAAGAATGAAGGGTCTTGACCCAGGAGTTGCTAACTCAGCACCTGCTCTCAGAATACTCCAAGACTACTTTTAGATAGGAATAGCTCCCAGTGGGAAATTCTTTGAATTCTAATAACACAGCCTTAATTTTGCTACATAGTATTGATAAATGAGGTAACTGGCTAACCTTATATTTACTTGATATTGCATGTGTTTGCATTCCTTGACATGCCTGAATAGCAATGCAACTATTGATTTCAACTCTTCACTCCCTCTCAGTTTTTCAGTTTTTATGATTGAACTTTTTAAGGCTAAATTCAGTTACTTTTTTTAACTTTTTCTTAAAAGATGGTGTCTCACTATGTTGCCCAGGCTAGTCTTGAACTCCTAGGTTCAAGTAATCCTCTCACCTCAGCCTCCCGAGTAACTGGGACTACAGGCACGTGCCACCGTGCCTGACTCCTAGTTACTCTTTAATGATACATCTGTAATTATAAAAATGCTTTCCTAAATTTCCAATGTAAAGTAAGCATACTATCTGTTTAATTCATTTACTCATTAATCCATTTATAAGACTATGATGAAATATCATGGGTAAAGATGCTTCTTGATCTAAATTCAAAGAGAAGAAAATGCAGTAATAGGTTTGTAAAAAGCTCAGTATTCAGCTGTAATTTTCTCACTGAGGAAAAAAGACACTAAAACTTGTCCATCTGGTGCAGTATTTGTAAATAATATAACGTAGCAGATAAGTCTTAAATTATTGATATACTTGTTAACTAAATGAAGATCATTCCAAGACAAGTATACTCAAAACATATAAATTGATATGAAAGCAGTAGGGGGAAGTTTCCTTCCAATCTCTAGCAAAGTAATATTAAATCAGAAGTTCCTAAAAATATTTTTCCTTGAATCATCCTCTGTTGGGAAGGTAAAGGAGAGAAAATTACGTTGTCAAAAAATTAAAATGCTAGTTTCTTATCTTTGAGATTCAAAGTGACTAATAGCATCTTAGGGTTTTGAGATGTTGTGTAGTTGAAACAAATAAACAAAATCTGACTTTATTTTCATTTCCTATACTTGACTACACATTTTCCTATAACAGTTATTAACATCCAACATATGGGGAGTATTTCATGAAATACATTACTATCTTCCATAACACATCCTTGGACTTTTAGCAACACAATGACATTTCTTGTTAGTAAAAAATGAACAACATTGTAATCTCAAACAGATAAAAATCAATATTTGTAAATCTTTATGCCTTTAGAGAAAAATGATATAATTTTCATTGGGAGCTGTTTGCTTATTGTATTGAACATATTCTTAATCACTACTTCTAGAATACTACTTCGTACTTAGTAATCTCTTAATAGCTACTTGTTGAATGAAAATCATTTCTAATATTCTAAGGCCTAAAATCTTTACGTCTCACAAGGAAATACTACTTTTTTCAGCTATTTCCCAATTTAGATCAGTAGAGATATTGAAAAAGATACCTAGAATGAAGCAAAAATCAATTAAAAGTTTGGGAAAATAGTAGTAAATGTTGAAGAAATGTGATATTATATATCCTACTGACAACTGAATAGTGTTCTTCACTACATAAGGAGTGAATACACAGTAAATATTGCAATCACATGTTAACTAAAAACCTTTGTCAATTATCTGGTAAACTTGATCTCTCTCCTTTGCAGTGTGTTTTATCCTTTCCACCTAAGACATACTACCTATATTATACTTATTGCAGCTGAATGCAATGTAATACCCTGCAAAACCACAAACTCTCCATTAGAGTGCTGCTATAGGTGGGGTGCTAAGGTAAGAAGCTGAAAGCACAGAATCGAATTTCTGTAAAGGGGGAGAAAGGCACGTAAATGGAAGCCAGTGTGTCAGAATGGCTGAGACTGCTGACTATGGACTCAGACTGCCTGAATTTGAATTCTGGCTTTGATGCTTGCTAGATACATGATCTCGTACAAGTTACTTAACTCCTCTAACATTAAGTTTCCCCATCGTAAACCAAACTACTAATAAAACCTACCTCACATGGAGTTTATGTGAAAGTTAAATGACAGTATTCAAGCACTTAGCTCTGCACTGAGCACTTTGCATGCCCAACAACTCTTTGCAATGTTTATTAAGTGTTAAATGACTAAAAACTAGCACATGATAGTTCTAGGGAGAAAGTATAAACACACTTCTATGTGAGCACAGATGAGGGACTAACTTACTTAGCCTGAAGGATGTGCTCAGAGTTTCCCAGGGTTTCTCTAGGCCTCGGAGTAAGAGTTAAGAGAGAAGAGGTGATTGGGGGGCTAGCGGGGGTGGTGCAGGGTAGGATATTGCAAATCAAGACACTGCATGAGCAAATTTAGAATGACATGAAATGGCATGACACATTCAAGAAAAAGACAAGTCAGGATGTGTATTAATTTCCGAGGAGTGTGCTAACAAAGTACCGCAAACAGGATGGCTTAAAACATTCAGAATATTTCTCATAAGACTTGTGGAGGTTAAAGGTGTCAGTAGGGAGGGCATGCTCCCTCTAAAACCTGTAGAGGAATCCTTCCTTCCCTCTTTGTAGCTTCTGGTGGTTTCTCAGAAATCTTTGGCGTTTCTTGGTTTGTAGATGATTCACTGCAATCTGATATCCTTACAAAGTATTTCTCCTGCGTTTCTACACATCTCCCCCCGTGCCTGTCTGTCTCTATGTCCAAATTTTCCCTTTTTGTAAGGATATGTCATATTGGATTAAGGCCTACCTTAACAGAACTCATTTTAACTTTGGAAGACTTTATCTCCAAATAAAGCATTCTGAGGCATGGTGGGTTAGGACTCTGGCATATACTTTTAGTGGGACACAATTCAACCCATAAAAGGTGGCACTGCTTGAGCACAGGATTCATAAAGGAAAAGGAGGTCGGGCATGGTGGCTCATCCCTGTGATCCCAGTACTTTGGGGGCTAAGGTGAAAGGCTGCTTAACGCTAAGAGTTCAAGACCAGCCTGGACAACAAAGCAAGACCCCCAGCCCCCATCTCCACAAAAAAGATTTAAAAATTAGCTGGACATGGCAGCATGCACTGTAGTCTCAACTACTCAAGAGGCTGAGGCAAGAGGATTGCTTGAGCCCAGGAGTTTGAGGCTGTAGTGAGCCAGGTTCATGCCACTGCACTCCAGCCTGGGTGACAGAGCAAGACCCTGTCTCTTTAAAAAAAGAGAGAGAGAGAGAAAGAAAGAGAAAGAGGAATTGAATGGGTAGTGGATAGTAAGCAGTCAAGGACAGTTAGCAATAGAACTCTGATGCTAGTTTATACTTTATTTTGTATAAAATAAGGAAACTGATGGATTTTACTCTGAGGAGCCATTTGGTCAGATTCCTACTTTAGACAGTACCCTGATGGGCAGTGTTGAGGATGAATTGGAGCATGGGAAACCTGGAAAGAAAGATACCATGGATGGGTACAACTTCTGTTGAGTAGAAATATGTAGGTTTATCCCAGGTAGAGTCCATGACTGGAACAAGAGAGAAGAGATGTAGGAGAGATTCGGGCATCAGAGCAGACCAAGCACCATGATGCATGTCTCCATCTTGTCTAGAAGGAGAGGCCTCGAAGGCAGAGATCATGTCTTACCAATTTTGAATCCCTTCCCAACATCTAACACCATGCTTTTGTTTCTTAATTAGCTCAGGCTGCCATAACAAAAACTATAGACTGGGTGGCTTAAGCAACAAAAATTTATTTTCTCAGTTCTTGAGGCTGGAAGTCTGAGATCAAGGCACCAGCATGGTCCACAGCTAGTGAGGGCTATCCACTTAGGTTGTAGGCAGCCACCTTCTTGCTCACATGACCTCTTCTTTTTGTGAGCATTGAGAGAGAGTGAGCTAGCATTCTGGCATCTCTTCTTAGAAGGACCTAATCCTATCAAGAAGGCCCCACTCTTGTCATCTCATCTACCCTAATTATCTCCCCAAAGCCCCATTTCCAAATACCGTCACATCAGGGATTAGGGATTGAAAATACAATTTTTTTTTCAAGACAGAGCCTCATTCCATTGCCCAAGCTGGAGTGCAGTGGCATGATCATGGTTCACTACAGCCTTGAACTCCTGGGTTCAAGGGACCCTCCCATCATGGTCCACCATAGCTGGCACTGGAGTCACACACCACCATGCCTGGCTAATTTTTCATTTTTCTATAGAGAGATTCTTGAACTCCTGGACATAAGCCATCCTCCCACCTTGACCTCCTAAAATATTAGGATTACAGGTATGAGCCACTGCACCGGGCCTAAAATAAGAATTTTGAGGGGACACAAACAGTCTATAACACCTTGAACACAATATGAATTCAAAAAAGTTAACTGGATGAAAAGATAAAAGAATCTCCCCTTGGCATTGGGATTTGTGTTGTCAGATTAAATAAATGATGCCCTATTAAATGTGAATTTCATATAAACAACAGATAACTTTTCAGTGTATTCTAATAACTAAAAAAGTATTTGTTGTTTATCTGAAAATCAAATTTCACTGGGGATCCTGTATTTGATTTGCTAAATCTGACAACACGCAGGTATATTTGAAAAGAAAAAGCATATGTTTCCTAATGCAATAAGACCTATTTATATTTGGGACATGCAATGTTTGGGACATATTTATACTAAAAAAAATTATTGTTTATTTGAAATTAAAATTTAACTTGGCACCCTGTATTTTTATATTATCAGATTTTCTGATAATCCTAATTGGGATACCTGGCTGATTGGTTGGGTTGGAAGTAACAGAAAGTGGTAAAGAAAAACTCCAAAGGATATAAGTGAAAAAGAGCATTCACTTTCCCATGTAAATAAAAATCGCAGGACTTCTATCAAAGCCCTTCATGGCAGGGATTGTATCTTACTTACCCTCTTCCCTCAGTAGCTATAAAAGCATTCTCCAGGATCTAGAAATATCGCCAAATAAAAGTTTATTGGAATTCCAAAGAACTCTAAACTATGAGAAGTTCCCTATAAATGGAGTCACATTGCCACCCCAGCCCCAACCTCCCAGGTTCTAGAAGTCTCCAGACTTACATTCATAATTTGACCAAAAGAGGCCTGGAAGTGTGGGAACTTAGCATGGAAAATACAAAGAAAAAAAAAAAATCTTGAGCCCAATAGGCCCACTACCCTACCTGACAACCCACCCACCCAGTTTCCTATGGCTTGGGTAGTGCAGAAGGCCAGACAGTCCCCCCAGTGCCAGACTATTCAGTCTGCTTACCTCCACCTTGTCATTGTTCTCTCCCTGGCCTCCTGGCACATGCTGTGATGGGTGTGCCAGTGTTGCCACCTACCTTGTACACATGAAAGAAACCCTGCATGGGACACACTATCAAGAGAATCCTGTGGCTCCCGCAGGAGGCCTCTCTGCCCCACCTTTGCTGGGGGTTGGCCTACCAGAAGCTAGTATCTGCAGAATTGCTTTTACTAAGTTTTCCCCAGAATAACTCTCTTCCTCATGCCCATGGCCACATTTTCAATTGACACATTTTCTACTTACCTTTAAGCCGCTGATATCCAGTCAGAGCCTAATCCTGGAGCTTAATGCATTTGATGAAATGTTTGTTTTGGACAAGATTCGAGTTGGAACCTTGAAAAAGCCAACAGTAAACAGAAACCTTTTCTTGCCTACTATCTACTTAAGTTATTCTGCTCTACACCCGAGATTTCTTGCTTTAAGATAAGCACGGATAAAGCTTTTATGACTTAACTCCCAGCATTTGGGCTCATGAAAATCTTTTAGGTGACCTGGATTTCCCCTGTACCTACTTTCACACCTATAAGCAGATGGTGGTGAGGAATGTGGAGATAGGGAGTGATTTTAATGATGAGTATCAGGGTCCATTCCATCACTGTTGAGTAAGTTTTCTTACTTCTCTATTCTAATATCCTTAAGTAACACAACTTTCAGAGTATCTACCATACAGTAGGTTTTCAAATATTTGTTTTCTTCCCTGTAGGAGTCCCTGATGGAAATAAACTCAGCTTTCAAATAAGCAAAGACTAGAAATATTCCAAAATGGGAAGTCTCCAAAAACGGCCTCACCTGGGTTATTTTCAGTCTGTGTTTTCATGGTCCTGGGAATTATTTTCTGAATATAGTAATGTAGCCCAAAATAATCAGATGATTGCTTCATCAGACACATCAGATCACTGCCCAGTGATGATGATGAGCTTTATACAAATACGGACATCCCAGTGGTCAATGCAATCATAGAACGTATATGAACAATGTCTATTTACTCTTTAACTCAACTAAACGTAGAGTTCTCAACACAGAATTTTAAAAATATAAATAAAATATTCCTAATTGGTAGGTTAAAATAATTAGATTAATTTCTATGGGAACGTTACAGATTTTCTTCCTTAAATTTGTTTAAATTGGCTATTCTCCTAACTAGAAATCTTTAGGAAATCTATAAGAAATCCCTAAAATCAGAACAGATCTAATGACCTTTTGAGGACTAAGTCCCTCAAGACCCTATGAAACTTTTCTATTCTTAGATTCAACTCTTTCAAGCTTGCTCCTTATCACGGAGCTATTTTTTTTTAAAAATCTCATCAGAATGTTCCCAAATTGCCTCTGTTGGTAAATTATTCATATAAGGCAAAAGCTTTTAAATAGATTTGACAAGACAACTTCTTTAGCAAAGTCATTAAGATAAGAGACCTCAGCAGGGTTGGAAGTTATTCAGATTAGACATAAAGCCTCGCTGTGTGAGCTGTGGTTTTTCTGTTCTCTTTCTCTCCCTTCCAACCTCACTTTTTTTTTTTTTTTGGTATCTTTAACTAAATGTCATTCAGTATAACAAATCACCACTTTGCCACAAGTAATGTAGGTTTCTGGCAGTGTGCAAAACCGTTTCGCTTCCAGTATTATAAAACATTCAACATGGAAATGTAGCCTGAGGAAAAAAATTCATTCAAAGTTCAGAGGTGATTTTAGAGACAGTGAATATTAAAGACAATCTCTTTTTGGAGATTCTGGTGTCGGCAGCAATGGAAGAATTAGGTTAAGACTGGGTGCAGTATGTGTGTTTGCTCAAGATAAACACGTGAATGGCATTCTCTAAAAGCACATATGTGCCTATTATGACAATATTTAGTGGCTGTAGGATTTTCATGCTAACAAAAAACATATGTTCAAACTTCAGTGTTACTAGCTGATGACCTCAAAATCCACTGTCAGCCTGCAGTCAAAAGAATCCACGTAGTTTATTCTGTGGGGCTTGCAGGCAGTGAAGTTTAAAGGGCGATCTGGGTAGGGAGAACATAGTATCAGCTGAATTACGATATTATTCAGGAAGCAGGACACAACCAGAACTTCCAAGCTTCTGCCTGGCTGTTCAAAGCTTCCTCTCCATATATCATTAATTAATTCAACTCCACACATAATTATAGGCAATTTGCATGAAATGTGGTGTTAATGATGAAACAATGCTGACTATAGAACTTTACGGTATCAATTTTGTTTATGAAACTGGAAAACAACCCAGGTTTGAGAAAATGCCTTATTCATTAACGACGCATCCACTTTTATTGTTATCATGTCTTGAGCATTCCAACTTGTCAAAAATCATCAGGAAAGAAATAACCATGGCACTCCTGTTTCCCTTCTGAAAAGAAAAGACTCAGTGTGTAAAGAGCTAAGGCTGAGTGAGGCAATTCCTCCTGGATCACGTGAGATCCTCACTGTCCCAGTAACACATCTGCTGAGGCCACCCTGTGCTGCAGGCAAGCACCAGAGACCCAGGCAGGGGGCAAAATGGGACTGGAAGGATGACACAAAGGAGCAACCCATGCCAACAGCCAGGGATTTTCTCCACGGATAGGTAAATACTCTGTTTTGGATTTTATGTCATTGTCTGCTGAGAGAGTAAGCATTATGACTCTTGAAAGATAGAGACCCTATTTTTAATTCACAACATTTTACATCTTAGAAAAGTTGTACGTTTCCCTTTATCTGAAGGTCACAAAGAGTCAGTCCACAGGCTAAACATAACCTCAGGTATGTTTCACTGGACACATAAAATTATTATTTTTTAGTTTGTATTCATTGTAAACTTTAATAATAATGAAATTCTGGTGACGAATGCTGAAAATACGGGAAGCTGTGAGCATGGGGGGGAAGGGGATATGTGAAAAATCTCTGTGTCTTCTGCTCAACTTAAACCTAAAGCTGCTCTAAAAATAGTACATTAAAATGATGAGATTCCGTACTTACGCGTCTGTGTCTGGTTTTCTTTGAATACCTAGAGTAGAAGTTGGAGCACCATTTGGAGCTGAGTTATTGTTGCTGTTCCCTTGAGATCTGGTAAACCAGTTTGCCACAGTCTCAGTCCACCCTACAAGCTTCCCTTATGCACTTAGCCAGCCTGGGTCCTATGGAGATATTTGACTTTCTAAAGCTCTGCTTTAGCCAGCCCACTAATTTTTTTTTTTGATGTTTTGATATATGTACACACTATGGAATGATTAAATCAAGCTAATTAAAATACCTATCACTTCAGATACTAGTATTTTGGCGTATGAACATTTAAAAATCTACTCCTTAGCAATTGTGAAATATGCATCGCATTATTATTAACCATAGATGCCATGCAGTGCAATAGATCTCAAACACTGATTCCTCCTGTCTATCTGAAAGACACCTCCCCTCCTTCCTCCAGCCCTGGTAACCCTCATTCTACTCTCTGCTTCTGTGAGTTAGATGTTTTTAAATTCCACGTATAAGGAGATCATGCAATGTTTTTTCTGCTTCTCTTTTTTGATATCCCACCTAGTCATGATTCCCAAATGCTGATTACAATGGCACAGCATAGTTCCAGCAGTCATTACTATGAAATACACCTTTGTCAATGAACAAAATTACAGCATTATAATCATATATCAAATGTACAATGGAAACTAAACCTCAAGTGCTTTATAATTTTCAGAATGTCTTTACATTGATATGGGTGACATTTATCAATGTGAATTTCGAAGGTTTCACAATGTTTTCAAACAATGCCATAGGTTGATGAATCAGGTTTAAAAGTAATGCAGGGAGAAAAATGCAGCAACCAAATTATTATATTATTTATTAAGCAGGACTTAAAGGAAAATTGAGAACTTCAATGTTTCTGCCCAGATGTTCATAGCTTCCTCTTCATATATAATTATACATGTGTTCATCAGAATTGGAAAAATATCTAAATTGATTTTGGGTTTGAATCCAATTTGCTTTTGGCCAATAGGATAGATCATCCCTTTGTCACACCTTTAGACAGGTTTCTATTTAACATTAGATGTTAAATCGAATGATTCTGAAAAGTCAATGATTCTTTGATTGCTGGAATCTGATAAAAATGTTGCTAAGACTCTGCAGTTGCTAGATTTAGATCACTGTGTGCAATAGACTGCTGAGAGTCTTCCTAAAGCTATGAGTCTCTGCTTTCAACATCCCCAGTTGCACCTGCACGTCTCCATTTTTTGTAGCCTGAGGTAACCACCAATAGAAGCTTGATCTTGGAATATTGCCTGGCCTCTGCTTCCAAGCAAATCAATAATCACTGAAACTTTCAAACTTTGGGAGGCTCCATTCTGCCTTTATTCCTACGCTAGGATGACCATTCACAATGAGATGGTACCGACAGATGGTACCAAGACCCTGAGGCTCTCAAAATTCAAGCTCGACAACCCAAGTTTAATAGGTGTCTTCCATCCTCCTATGTGACATAGTCTCAAACTGTCAGGGACATTGTCTGAGCACTTAAATGTTGCCATTAAAAAGTTTTACTTTCTCTCTCCTCTTCCCAAGTCTTCACCCTTTTCTCATAGATGTTATCATTGAAAGGCAGTGGAATACAGAGGGGATAATGGGAATACAAGAAACAGAGATTCAGAGAGGGCTGGAAAGTTGACATTTAGGCACAGACTCCACAATAAGTCCTGACCTTCACCCATGCACCCATGATTTCTACTGCCCTGTTCTGATCAACATACCCACATACACAGAATCCCATCTTTCTATTAACTCAGAATCCAAGCTTCTGCTTTGGAAATCATGAAGGTACAATGACCCAGGATTCTGTAAGTGGAATACCTTTGCTTTTTGATTTATAAAATGACGAAGTTGGACTGATCTCTGAAACCAAAAGACAAAGGTTTTAAGATTTTCTAAGTTGTTAGCTAATTAGCAAAATCCTATATATTCGGAAATATGATACCTTGACATGGTAGAGAAGCTGATGTGTGAATAATATTCACATCAAGAATGGCTACATTTTTTCCATTTTGACTCGGGTTTTCAAAGATTACAGTATCTTTTCAGGTTGGCTCAACACATATTTCTTTAGCCTTGTTAGATACTGGGGGCACAGATATGCAATCAACCATTCTAGAAATATTTGAGGAGATAACACTTCAATTAACACACAAATATTGTGTCAAGGCAGAAGAAAAGTCAAACACAAAGACTCTAAGCCCTGTTTGATACATTGGAAGATTCTGAAGAACATGAAGAAGGCCAGTGTTTGCAGAGGAGCATAGTGGAAAATAAGACCCAGTAGGAGGCCACGATCTGTTCATACAGTCCAGGGAAAGGCTTTGCATTTCATTGGGAGTGCAACTTTAACTGTCTTCTAAGTGCTGCTGGAGAAGCAGAGAACAGCAGCATCTAACCTAACAAGATTGATGGAGTAAGGCAATCTCCTGCAAAAGTTTATGGCTGAGCTGAGTCTTAAAGGATTAGCAGAAGAAAAAGAATAGGGAGAAAGATTGGAAAGGAAAAGGAAAACAGGAGAAAAGTTGCTAAACCATAAAATAGGAGCTAAGAATGGCAGTACGTGAGACTAGGGAAGTGGGTCATGCTGGAAACGTTGAGATTACAATCTTAGCTACTCAGGACTACAAAACACATTTGCTGGATGTATGCTACAATCCTGTATTTTATTAGATTATGCATGTGGTGAAAGGGCTTACAATCTTACGCAACGCGTTTTTCTTCTCAGCATCTAGCATAGAGCTGGTAAATATTCCACAAATACTTGTAGATGGAGTACCAAATCTAACTGACCATTTTCTACTCATTCTGCTAATAAATCACCAGGGTTTTCACCATGCTGGGTAGGTCAAGAGAACTTCTTTTAGGAATTTATAATTGCTGCCTAGTATTCATGGTGAAATCGTGTTCAAAGGGCCCCATCACCTCCCTTATTTCTGGCCCATGAAATTAACAAAGTGTCCAACTTGTTAAGATGACTTGTCTTGCCTAAGTAACGCATTATTACCTTACCTGAAGCGCAAGACCACTTCCCTGGGGAAGAAGATTTCATAGGAAATAGTAATAACTTTAATAACTTACATATAAAAAGTGACATAGTTTTCAAAATGTTTTTACATACAGAATATTTTATACTTACAGCAACTCTTTGAGTTTGGCAAAGTAGATATTATCATTTTTATTTTATTTTTATGAAAACTAAGACTCAGAGAGTCACACAACTAATATGGTGCAGCTAGGATGACAACTGAGGCCTGTGACTCTCATATTTTTGTCAGGTTTTCATAAAGAATAATTTTAGGAAAGACAAAGGCATCATAATTGTATTACTTAAGTAGAAAAAGGGCAATTAATTTGCTATAAGCCAATTGTATGTGTAAAAGATTTGCATCTGTTCTTCCACTCCTTTAGTGAGCAAGTATTAATCCTGTGCCTACTATGTTTCAGGCACATTTCTAGTCACTGGGGATATAGCAAAACAAACAAATATAAGTGACCTCATGTTGTTTACAACTTAGGAGAGATAGACAATAATCAAGTAAGTTATGTAGGATGTCAGAGAATCATAAGTGTCGTGGATAATAATAAAGCAGAGAACGGAGATGGGAGCAGGTGGGAACAGTAGGGTAGGGGGTGTGATTTAAATAAGGTCAGGAAAACCATCACTGAGATTATGGCATTTGAGCAAAAGTCTGAGGAAGGCATTGCAGTGAGCTAAGTAGATAGCGAGGGCAAGAGCACGCTGGGCAGATAGAATAGTGATTGCCAAGATCCAGAGGTCGCAGAATTCCCGGCTTGTTGGAAGAACAGCAAGGGGGTCCAGGTGTTTGAGCAGAGGGTAGGATTGGGAGGAGATGCAGTTAAAGGTGATGTATGTGTTGGGTTGGGGAAGCCACTGGAAAGTTTTAAGCAGGAGATTGACATCCTCTCCTTTGCCTTTTAAAAGGATTATTCTGCCTGCTGTGGGAAGAATAGTTTATATAGAGAAGCTGGTAGTCATGAGTGTAGAAGACTAATACAGAGATTGTTCCAATGATCAAAGCAAGAGATCACACTGGCCGAGTCCAGGGTGGAAGCAGTTGAGAAAGTGAGAAATTGTTGGGTTGAGAATATTTTTGGAAAGTGGGGTCAAAATAATATGCTGAAGAATTAAATGTAGATTATGAGAAGCAAGTTTTGAGTCCTCACTATGTGTCAGGAACTTGGTTAAGAAACGGCAATGCCGTGATGCCACTGACAGACCTGGCTCCTGACTTTGTTGAGTTTACAGTCTTGCCTGCTCCTTATGGCTGGACAATTTCCAATCTGGCAACTGACCATGTGGATCAGAACGACCACATTTCTTTCAGTGATTCCCTGTTACCACAATTCTAACTGATCATGCATCACCTCAGGTCTGAGCAAGTCAATTATTTTCACTGGGCTTCAATTTCCTCATTGGAGGTTGATAAAATAGACAAACTAAGGTGCCTTTTAGCTTCAATATTCTAACAGTTCACCTATCTTTAAAAAGCAGGAGGAGGGATCTTTTTCACTATTTTCTATGGGATGGGACTGCATATTTTAGGGAACAAGAATTGGAAGTGTTGGGGCCAAGGGACATGAGAAGACCTCTCCTAAATCTGCTCCCTCTCCTAAAACCACGTGGTTGCAAACACATCTGTCACTGATTCTCTGAGCTGCAGTCAACAACCTGATAAAGCACTGACTCCAAAATACAGAAAAAAACGAGACTCAAGGGAGTTTTCACTTTGGAGAAATCCTTTGCTGCTTTCTTATAATGCCAGGGGGGCAGTGAAGCAAGATGCTTGGCTCACTATTCTCCAACACAAGCTTCAAGAGCCAGGTTTACAGCCCAACTCTGAACCTGGCCTCTATATGTTCCAGCTTGATCTCTCTAAGCTGGTGAAAGTACTTATGTCCCATTTTCTCAATATTTACCTTTACTACTTCTTCCTCTTCTCATCAGTAGAGAAAACTACTGAAGAGAATTCTTCCTCACTGTCTGAGAATGTTTGAGTCTGCTAAATAAATGGACAGCAGGCAGATTAACAGAAGAAAAGGCATACAAATACATTGACATGTGGGAGGCTGAGCAGGAGGATTGCTTGAAGCCAGGAGTTTGAGACAAACCTAGGCAACAAAGCAAGACCCCCGTCTCTACAAAAACAATTTTGAAAATAAAAAAATTTTAAAAATAGCCAGGCATGATGGTGTATACCTGTCATCCCAGCTACTGGAGAGGCTGAGGCAGGAGGATCACTTGGACCCAGGAGTTTGAGGCTGCAGTGAGCTATTAATATAATTGTGCAGCTGCACTCCAGCCTGGGCAACAGTGAGACCTTGTCTTAAATAAACAAACAAACAAATAAATAAATAAATAAAATGCATAAGCACAGGAGCCATACAAAATATGAGACTCAAAAAAGGGCCAGATGATTGAGAGGTTTAAATGTCCTCTTCCCAAGGGAGAGAGAAACGGGGAGATGCAGGCAATTGTGAGGGGAAGTAAATTATTTTTCAAGGGAAAAGAATAAGCCCAAAGGACAGATAATGAAAGGCCTGGGACAGTGTTCCTCTGAGCTGTGGAATAGGTGGCAGGAAGGTAAGGGGCAGAACTTCACTGTGAACAAAGGTTGTCTTACTATGCAGATAAAGTCTCCCAGGTAATTTCTCAAAGCTGCCCTCAAAAGAGTAGATAAAACTCTGTCAAGGTGTGGGAATGTCCTTTAGTCTTTTTTTCCCCCCGCAGTGGTTAATCTTTCTTGGTTATTTGATGAGATTCCTAGGGAAGAGGTCTTAAAACAATTGCATTTCTTTTGGAAAGAAGTTCCTAGTAAGATGGAATTTTAGTCCCTCTCCATGCTTAGCAGGAGGAAAAGCAAGAGAAAGTTCGAAAGTCTTGGTTCTGAGGCAGCTTGTAACGCCTTTCAGTGTCTTTTCATTTGAAGTGTTGAGCGTGTCAAAGCATCATATTTTGGGGTATCATTCTCTGTGTTCTGTTGGAGGTCACAGAGTGATAACCCAAAGTAAAGGCCACAGAAGTAGCCTCAGAAGCAAAGATTTTCTCTGAATTTCTTCTGCCCTCCTGTCTCTCGGTCTCATGCTCCCCTAAAGCAAGCTATAGAAACGGGAATTCCTCTTCCCCAAGGTGGGTCATAAAAACCAGAACCACTTTTCCCCAAAGCCAGTCACAAGAAGGAAGAAGATTACTCTTTTCCCACCTTTCTGTGTAAGTACTGGCCATAAATTCTCTGACCTACTATATTTGATTATAGGTCATAAGACCCCCACTCCAGAAAAGGTCCCACCCCATAGCTGGAAGAAAGGATTGATGCACAGAGAGGCCAAGAAATCTGAACAGACAGGTCTTTTTTTAAATTATTTTTTTCAAAAATTATATATATATATATATATATATATATATATATATATATATAAAATAAAATAGAGACAGTATTTCAGTATGTTGCCCAAGCTGTCTTGAACTCCTGGTCTCAAATGATGCTCCTGCCCCAGTCTCCCAAAGTGCTGGGATTACAGGCGTAAGCCACTGCATCCCACCTGAACAGACAGGTCTTGCTGCTCCCACCTTCGATTACCACTAGGTAATACCGTTTTTGTTGTACAATCATATTACTACATAGCTGTTCGTGACTTATTAAACCTAAGCATAACAATGAATACTTCATCCCAGGTCTTTGGGCTTTCATTCTGAAGCTCCCATGTCATGTGAAACTATGATTAAATAAATGTATTATGCTTTTCTCTTGTTAACCTGTCGTCGTTACAAGGATGTCAGCCATGACCCTCGTGATGGAGAAGAAAGGGATCACACCGTTTCTGCCCTGCCCACACCGCCCCAACACAACACAGACTCGGGATGATACATTCTAACCACCACAGCCACTCTCACCACTTTAACAAAGTCCAGCTGGAGAAGCAGGAGCAGAAAAACCACAAGGCAGACCCTAGAAAAAGACAGTGGCTCAGTGATATCCAAACCATTTGACCTGCTGCTACAGATCAGCACTCTTGCCTACAGAGATGCTCGGGATCTGACCGTCTCCCTCTCTCTCCTCCTCAACTCCCCACCATTCACCTCCTCACTTCCCACAGCTGTGTCCCTGTTCACCACTCAGACTCCTACCTGCCCCCTCCACATTAATGAAAGATGCCACTTCTGTGTCTCCAACCTCAGCTAACGCTCTTGGTAAGTGTAGCTTTTCTTTTTTCTGCCAAGTGAATCCATTCAGGGTTCTCTGGGTAAAACGCCAGCATGGCCCTTTTGGTACTACCTTGGCCTTGAGATCAGCTCATCCCTTCCTTCAACTGGCCTTATATACAGAACATGGGAAAAAAAGGTATAGCTTAAAAAATAAATCATGCTTCAGCAAACTTCTGCACATAGATTCCCATGACTCCACCCCTTTTTGCTTTCATGAAAAACCTTTCTTATGGGAAAAATTTGACCTAAGGCACAATGAATTCCTGAAGTTAACAGCAGGCTTGGGCTGTTGCACCCTGGCCAACTATTCTTACAGAAATTGGTGTTCCTCATCAAATTCCCTTGGTCTTTGTCTTATCGGGTTTCTGTCCTTATTTTCCACTATCGAGGGGGTATTGCTTCTCTCCTCTCTCCTCTCCTCTGCTACTTCATAATCGTTTTGAACTCCTCCCATCTGTATCTCTTACTGTAGGTTCTGTGCTTAAGATGGGTCCATTGTTAATGCAGGTTCATGTTTACTTTCTACACGGTCCTGTGCGTCTTCCAAAGGCTGGAAGGTTTTAGCAAGATATGCTTGTAAATGTTTGCATGTGGGAGGAGGTTATTATTTTTAAAGCAAAAATCTCTTATAGCACTGTGTAGCCCTTGCCAGGGGAAGTCACAATCTGGCTGCCTCTTTACTAGAAAAAAAACTACATCCCATCATTCCTTGAGCCGTGGCCAGGGCCAGCGTGTGGCACTGGCCTGGGGCCAAGAGGACTCTGCTACTGGCAGGGAGGTGGTGACAGGCTGAGGGGGCACAGAGGCTGCTCATCACACTTTCTCAGGGAAGTGAGTCCAAATTCATTTCCCTGGTTCATGCATTCCATTATACTCAAAGCCAGCAAGCACTGCATAAAGTGATGATTTTTAAGTACACTTAAAACTACACTATTGTTTTCTCATGATTGCGTTCAGTAAATTCTGGAGGAGGAAAGGTGCCAGGAGCTTTCTCTGGGCACAGAAACCAGTAGTTACGCCTTGGGGATTAGGAAATAAAATGAATGCGAGTGATCTGGCCTCCAGGTGGAGGCGAGGAGAGAAAGGAGGTGTTACAGGTTTCTTTGCCAAGTAGTGGTTCTGACTTGCCAGGATCTTGCTGGAGTAGCTCCTACTTTCCTGGGAAGGTCCAGCATCCAAATGGCACCAGCCAGATGTGAGAAAACCCTTCAACCTGCCCACAGCCCCTCCTCTGGCTGGGAACTGAAATGGCAAGTCCACCTGGCTTTGTAAAAACAAAGAGGTCCTTCTCTCTGCCTGTAGCTTTATGGGTTGGCAGCTCTGGAAAAGCCTCCCTTTGATCTTGAGCTTTGAAGGGATCAAACAAGCTGCTTTAATGGGCGGGAATGCGGCTCTGAAAATCCTACCTTTTGTCAGTAAAGCATTTCTCTTTTTCCTCCTGGGGCAGGTGCAATGGAGGATGTAGTCTGCGTTCCAGGCCCTGAGCCAGATGTTCCTTCTTGCAACAAGTAGAACAAAGGAGTGAAAGTGAGATCAGGGCAGCCACTGACAAGGCCCTTGTCCACAAATGAGCTTTGCAGGGTTTGAGAGTTAGTTCTTGATGTGTTCCTTCCTGAAACCTGCTTTAACTACACTGCATTTTACAAAGGCCAGAAATCAGCTGCTTTGGTGTTAACTGTGCTGATCATGACTTCTCCAAGCTTTTAGATTTTGTTTGGAAGAGGGCTTACCTTTAAGCAATGGGATTTGGGCTAACATCCTTTGATTTATGAGATATGCTTTCCAACCCTTTACAGCCTAGGATCCCAGACTCCTTCTGAATGCCAAAACAGCCTTTAAATAACCACTTTTATTCCCTTAGCCTATGCGGCTACTGTGACTGCAGAAATAGAAAAAAGAAAAATTGGATCATGTTTTTGTTTCCTGAGGACCATTCCAACATCACTCTAAGGAGATGCTGTTAACATCTCACATCAGATAGAGAAGACATTTCTCCAGCTTACCTGAAATAAGTAGATTCAGCACATCCTCTAATTTCTGAATATATTGAAAACACTGTTCTCTTAAAAATGTTTTCTAGAAATTGCCTTAAATGCCTTTAGGGAAGAGATACTGGTGATTATGCCTCCAAATGATTTCATAACTATTCAAGCTGGCAGCTGAAATTTTCTCGGTGATTCTTATTTCTATTAAGCGTCCTTTGAAACTGGATCCCCCAAGGTAGGTTCTGCAAATCCCTAGACCCAGGATATGCTCCATGACCAAAGTAACAACATAACATTTGGGTTTCTTGTTTGTTTTATTTTTTTTAATTATTTTTTTAGAGGCAGGGTCTCATCTTGTCACCCAGGCTATAGTCCAGTGGCCTGACTGTGGCTTGACATCCCCTGCCCCCAGGGGCTCAAGGGATCTTCTTGCCTCAGCCTCTTGAGTGGCTGGGACAACAGGTGCATGCCACCATGCCGGGTTCATTTTTCTGTTGTAGAGACTGGGCTTTACTATGTTGCCCAGGCTGTTCTCCTCCTTCCATGGCCTCCCAAAGTGCTGGGATTATAGGCATGAGCCACCACACTTGGCCCATTAGGAAACCATTTGAATACCACAGTTTTAACTTGAAATTTTCACTGCACATTCAATGTAAGTCTCTTAGAAGAGACTTGTTAAATATCACTTAACCCATGTTTTCCCAAATCACTTAAGCAGGGGGAATGTTTTGTTTGCCGCATAATGTTTAATATCCCTAGAACTAACTCTTGGGGAAACCGATACTGAGAGAGTTCTCCTTGGAGCACAATCACAGGATCTATCTGCAGCACTTTCTTAACAGATTCGCAGATTTGTTCCTAGGGAGTATGACTTGGTAGATCAGAAGTGGGATTTTAAACAAGGACCCCAGGTGATTCTTATAGTGAGGTGAGTTTGAGAAATTCTGGCTTTCTATATGCCTACCCCCGGCACTTCCTACCTGCCCCTCCTCACACATACAAACACACACACACACACACACACACACACAGACATATATATATACATATATATATATGCTAGTTATGAAAGCATACCATAAAATATACAAACCCCTGAAGGTAATAGAGATGATTTCTTCTTGCAGATAGAAGGCAGAGCTAATGTAGGCAAGTTGAAGCATATAACGTGCGTCTTTCTATTGCCAAACCCTTAAGAATAATGAGCATATCAGCCTAAGAGAGTACAGGACAAGTGAGCCACACCAGATGCCCAGGAGGTGGCACAGGACAATGGTGAAGCTTGCAGCCCTAGAATGAGGTCTCCCCCACCAACCGCGGTTTGTGATCCCTACTCTGCTGCCCTACATTTTCCAGGCCTCAATATCCTCATCTGCAAGATCAGGAATGATTTTAAAAAGTAGTATTTCCCTTACATAAAGTATTATAGAGGACTAAATGAGACAACACAAGTAAATTCTTTAGTATAACACCTGACATGTTGTGCTAAGCAGTTTGCCTAATATTAGCTATTATTTTTAAGCAAAGATTTTAGGAGGCATGAAAATACATAAAAAAGGAAAAGTGAGGGTGGAGACAGCCTGTCTTTGGATACTCCAAAAATCGCCCAGCAGAAGTCTCTTCCAAGTAAAACACAAATAGGAAGGACATGGTGAGCTTGCTTTTCCCTTATCTCTGTTGCTATCAGCCTCTCCCAGACTCCGACAGTTTGAGTTTAGCATTTCTGGATGCTTCCCTTGTTCCCTGTGCTTTTAAACCTTCTGAGTTCAAGGCTACCAGCACCCAGGGCTCACCTCAGCTTCCTCAGCAAACCAATGCAAGGCAGCACAAAAAGGGTTACAGGCATGTTTCTAAACAAATAAGAACTGCCAAGGCTTGGTACTGATATGAAATTATAATCAACCATTCACGGATTGGTAGTATTTATCATGTTGTTAGCATTGTAAATTTGTACCATTGTAGATAGGAGTCACACAGCTTGGGGCCCTGTACCTTCACCTATTGTTTTCCCCGTGTTATGATAAATTTCCAGCAACACTTGATTAAAACTGCCAATTTGTTGGGAATAAAGAGAATCTCTCGACACCACCAGGACTAATTACGTTGTCCTTGCCAAAGGGGTAGTTGAATAATTGCATGCGATTATTGCACAGGCATGGCGCTTTTCACGTCAGTAGCAAAGCAATGAAGATTGATTCCCTTTAATTAATCATTCAAAAATAGCCCCCTTGTATCATTCCCCAAATAGGAAGGAGCATGTTCCTACATCTTTCTTCCAAAGGATGCCTGGATGCAATTGGTTCCCTGATGAGATATCAAAATGTGTGTGCCTGTCCGAGATAGGAGGACCTTCTCTGTAATTGATTGTGGATCCTATCCTCCTGATTCCTTATCCTCAATCATGAACTCTCTTTGTAATCTTAACAGCCTGGAGCACATTTACATAGCTTTCATTAATTGTAACTCTGGCTTCTCATTAGAAGGGAAGGCAAAAACTTTTATCAGATCCATATAGGCTTTATTTTATATTTCTACTAACATGATACATTGGCCTTACGTATTCTTAGTGTTTGGTGTGGTGGACCAATGGCTTTATAGGACCACATATTATCAGAAGGCATTGATATACACTCTTATGTATTATTTGCACTGTTTGTTTCTTGCTTTTTCCCACAATCTCCAAATTTAGCCTTACGTTTTTTTATTGTTGTTTTTGCTTCTTTTGGGTTTTGTTTTGTTTTGTGTTTTGTTTGAGACAGGGTCTCACGTTCTGTCACCCAAGCTGGAGTGCAGTGGCACAGTCACAGCTCACTGCAGCCTCTACCTGCCAGGCTTAAGCAATCCTTTCACCTCAGCCTTCCAAGTAACTGGGACTACAGGTGTGTACCACTATGCGTAGCTAAATTTTGTATTTTTTGTAGAGATGGGGTCTTTCCATGTTGCCCAGGCTGGTCTTCAAACTCCTAGGCTCAGGTGACCCTCCTGCCTTGGCCTCCCAAAGTGCTGAGATTACAGGTGTGACTCACCATACCCGACCTTGTTTATGTTTTGAAAACCCTATGCCTACTTTCTCAACTCAGCCTTTTAAATTTTAAGACACATTAAATTGGTATCTTGAAAGACTGCATGTTTTTTTCACATACCCTTATCACCATGACTGTTAGTAGTCTTTGCTCTGGAAAAAGACTTAATTAGCAATATTTGTTGAGGTGTTCTGCAAAAGAATTGTGCTTGATGATTTGGAGTGATGCTGAAGAAGGAGGATGATATGGCTTGGCTCTGTGTCCTCACCTAAATCTCATCTTGAACTGTAATCCCCACATGTCAAGGGAGGAACATGTAATCCTCATATGTTGAGGAAGGGAGGTGACTGGATCATGGGGGCGGTTTCTCCCATGCTGTTCTCATGATAGTGGGTGAGTTCTCACCAGATCTGATAGTTTTATAAGCATCTGGCATTTCGCCTGCTTGCACTTCTCTCTCCTGCTGCCTTGTGAAGAAGGTGCTTGCTTTCCCTTCATCTTCTGCCATGATCGTAAGTTTCTGTGGACCTCCCCAAACATTTGGAACTGTGAGTCAACTAAACCTCTTTCCTCTAGAAATTACCCAGTCTCAGGTATTGCTTTATAGCAGTGTAAAAACAGACTAATACAGAGGATTGTATTGCTTTCTAATTGGGAAGCAAAATAGTGACATAGAAAATATCCACCATGGGTACATCTCCACTTTCCACACCTGGCTCTCACCATCTCATCTCTCTTCCATCTTCAGAAAATACTATATTAACACATTTTTATATAACCCAAATTTCAACGTTTTTAGTCACTAGAGGAATACAGTAAGTGTCCATCTTAGCATAGGCATCCCCTTCATTTTTGCTCTGCACTTTTCTCTCTAAAGCTTTTTCTCCTTTCTCTCTAAAGCTTTTTGCTCTGCACCTTTCTCTCTAAAGTTTCATTTCACTTCTATCCTCCCCTACTCAGAGGACCAAAGCCCTTGCTCTGCGCCCTTGCTTGTATGGGGTTGTCTTTTTTAGTAAATATAGAAACATAGAGCTTGAGAGTATCTCAAAGAGCATCTATTCCAACACATTGAATATACAGATGGGTCTCAGAAGAAGTGATCCCTCTGTGGATGTTCAACAGAGCAAAATAAAAGAAAAGGGAAAGAATGATGGATTAGCAGAACCCCATCCTAGGATAAGGACTACAGGTTTTGGAGTCAGCCCCGTACAAAATCTCAATTCCGACGCCAATGTGTTTCCCTTGAACCTCAGTTTTTACATCAGACATCAAGACACGACAACATGTTCTTATAGAGTTATTGTAAGAATGATAAGTCATACAGGTAAAGCAATGGACACCAAATAGATTCTTATGAAGAGATGGCAAAAATGACAATGATGGTACCAAAGTATAGCATCTGCTGCCGTATTTTCCAGACTTCAGTATCTTAAATTTTGAAAAGAACTACAATTGGTTAATCAAAAGTTTTCTTTATTCTACTCCTAGAAGTTTATTTTTACTCTGGGATCAGTCAGGGATTTCTTAGATTAGGAAGATCTAAGAAAAATCGTCACCACGGCTCTCTAAGCTTCTCCCTCACCATTCTTCTCTCCTTCCATTTTTATACACAGAGAACAGAGCCGGGGAGAGATGAACATATAAATTCAAGTCCCTGCAACTTGGAACTCACAGGAAGATGACTAGATGATTAAGGCATCACTCAAAAAACTCCTAGAAGGAAGTTTCTGCTAACAAGCCCCATCTTGGAGCTACTTGGTAGGGATAGATAGATGGGTCAGATGGTAGAGCCCTCTACCTTAGATGGACCTTCGACTCACCAACTCCCTGTAAAACCACCCTCCATCTTATCCATAAGCTGAGATCCTTCTCTTGACAGATGTTTCTCACTTGGCATATACATTAGTAATTCTCACATTTTAACCTGCACCACTCGGAGATCTTGTTAAACTGCAGATTCTTATTCTGTAGTTCTGAGGTAGGGCCCAATATTCTGCATTTCTAATGAACTTTGCAGGGATGCCAATGCTGCTGATCTTTGTGTCCATGTGAGTCGGAAGCATATAGGTCATTGTTCCCTGGGTGCTGCTGCAGCATCCAAAACTTAATGTCAGTCTCTGAACAGTTTTAACTAATATGATCATTACATGTTTTATTTAAACAGTTTATAGGAATAAACACATAATCTCATGTCAATTATTATTATAAACATATATGTGTGTATATATAGTTAAACATATATGTTTATAATAATAAACATAATTATATGTCTATAATACCAATAGTCCACTATTTTATTTTCTTATATGATGATCTGCACTCATGAGCATGGGGCAATAAATGGGAGGGGTGGAGGAGGTGTGGTTCATAAGACAGTGAGAAATTTTTTCCAAACCCTTCTCTGCCTTCCCCAACAACTGCTTCTATCACATTGCTGCTAAAGTTTCTCTCATCCCTGAACTAGTGCCTTCCCACTATGGTCCACCTGCCCTGGGCCCAAGCCCCAAGATAAGCTGCCAGTGTCCATCACCTGGCCTTGCTCTCAGAGGGTTGGCATGAGAACAGAATAGATTAGCACATACGAAATGCTCAGAATCGTGCCTGGCAAAGAATAATATGCAGTTTTTTAAAAGTTGCAATTATTATTATTGCTGTTGATCTTAGAACATAACTGTTTCCTCACCCCTTCCTGCCCACACACCACCCTAACACTTTCTTTGCCCATTTACCTGCCCTATGTATGCTGTGCCAAGGGCTGTGTTCACAGTGCCCTTCTTGGTGACTGACCCAGAGTTGTGGATTCATGCCAAAATGTCCTCCCTGTGTCAAGATAAAATTAGAACAAATTTAGTTATAGATCAAATTGACTTTTACTCAGGATTGATGAATTGGAACCACTTCCATTCTTCAAAATTGAATGACAGCATTCCACGGGCAACAGCAAAACAGTAGGTTTTGCAAGGTGAGAACAACGAAATCAAACAATAGAAAAAAAAAAAAAAACTGGGCCGGGCACAGTGGCTTACGCCTGTATTCTAGCAGTCTGGGACACTGAGGCAAGAGGATCACTTGAGGCCAGGAATTTGAGACAAGCCTGGACAAAATCCTGTCTCTACAAAAATTAAAATTTAAAAAAATTAGCTGGCCATGGTTGCACACACCTGTAAGTCCTAGCTACTTGGGAGGCTGAGGTAGGAGGATCACTTGAGCCCAGGCGGATGAGGCTACAATGAGCCATGACTGTGCCATTGCACTCCAGACTGGGCAACAGAGAGAGACCCTGTCTCTAAAAGTAGAAAGAAGGAAAAACTGATGATTGGTTAACATCAGGCTATTTCAGATTACTTTTTCATAAGGGCTAAAGCAGAGGGGACTTCTTATTATGCTGACTTGGAAAGATAGGAAATCTCCTGTTTTCAGAAAAAAAAAGACACCTGTTCTATTTTGGGATTTACTCCTTAAAGTTTCAGTTTGATTATGTGGCATTCAGCATGAATGACTCCATTTTTGTTTGTTCTGCCCTTCTGGGGCCTAGAACAGGAGCTCGGCCCAAAACAATGGCCTCCCACAGTCTTTGCTTAACACTTGTAACGTGCAGAGAACTGCTAGAAGCTGAGATCACACCACTGCACTCCAGCCTGGTGACAGAGGGAGACTCTGTCTCAAAGAAAAAAAAAAAAGAACTGCTAGAGATAGTATTCCCCTTTTACTATATCATAGGAAGGTCACCAAGAGAAAACTCAAGATGGTGCAGAAAGCAAGAGCAAGGTTGTGGCAGGCTAGCAGGGCAGCTCTTTTTAAACAAGGATGACTTCACGGTGTGGTTCTGGTATCACTCCACAGACTACAGAATTTACTGATCATTCAACAAACCTGTATTGAGCACAAGCTCTACTTGGCACTGGTTTTACAAATGTGACTAACACAAAGCCTGCCTCTGAGTACTTTATACTCTTCTTGGGGAGGCAGGTGTTTTCTCATCCAAGGAAAAGCAGAATACAATCAGCATTATGGGAGTGTGAGACAGGGAAGGATTCATTCTGACTTGGGAGAGTGGGGAAAGGCATGAAGGAATGTGTGGCATTTGAAGAAGAGTAGAAGGTTGGCAGATAGTGATGTGGGGAGAGGCCCTCCAGGTTGAGAGAATATTGCCAGCAAAAGACCAGAGACACGGAAGTAGAAGGATTACTGACGAACTGCATAGAGTGACAGATGCATGAGGGTCAGGAGGAATTGTTGCAGGGGGGCAGGCAGGCTAGGTGAGACCAGATGATGGCCAACCTGAGCCTGCAGGGCTCTTTACACAGCTTAGATTTCATTCCAGAGGTGATGGGGAAATATTAAGATGTTTGGCAGCCAGCAGCTTCATTTTTTTAGGAAGTCTGCATCAGTGGAGAGATCAACTAAACAGGAAAACCTGTTAGGTGATAATTACAATCATACATTCTAGGCAAAAAAAGTGAAGACAGTTATATTAGTCAGTGCAGGCATTGCTACAAAGAAATACCTGAGACTGGTAATTTACACAGAAAAGAGGTTTAATTGGCTCACAGATCTGCAGGCTATACAGGAGGCATGGCCGCATCAGCTTCTGGGGAGTCCTAGGGGAACTTACAACCATAGCGGAAGGTGATGGGGGAGCAAGGCATTTCACATGGCGAGAGCAGGAGCAAGGAAGAGAGTTGGGGGAGGTGCCACACACTTTTATGTGACCAGATCCATGAGAACTCACTTTCACAAGAACAGTACCCAGAGGGACATCCACCCCCATGATCCAATCACCTCCCATCAAGCCCCACCTCCAAATTTGAGGATTAAAATTTGACATGAGATTTGGGCAGGGACACAGATCCAAAACATTTCAGTGGTCTTTAGAAGTATAATGACGGTAGATATTAACAGAGGGGTTGAATATGAGAGTCCTAGCAGAAAGCCAAACACCATGTAAAACACATGATTTCAAATCAAGCTAATGTATTCTTGAAACTCGTTATATTGGTCTGCTTAGGCTGCCATAGCAATGTACCACAGATTACTTCTCGGCCTATTGGCTAAGATCAAGTGTAGCAATGCACCACAGATTGGGTGGCATACACAACAGAAATTCATTTTCCCATGGTTCTGAAGGCTGGAAGTCCAGGATCAAGTCCAACACCCTTGTCGGCAAGGAACAAGGGTTGGTTCCTTCTGAGACCTCTGTTCTTTGTTGTAGTATAAGATGGCCATCTTCTCCCTGTGTCTTCACATAGTCTTTTTGGGTTTGTGTCCTAATCTCCTTCCTTTGTGTCTGTCTGTGTCCTAATCTCCTCTTCCTCTAAGGACACAGTCAGATTGGATTAGGGCCCACCCATATGCTCTCACTCTACCTTAATCGCCTCTTTAAAGACTCTCTATCCACCAACAATCACATTGTGAAGTACTGGAGTCAGGGCTTCAATATATGAATTAGGGAGGGGATGACACAATTTAGCACCTGACAGTCCTGTTTAGTCCTCACATGTGTTGCACCCAATGCACTGTGCACATCCAGTCACGTCAAGAACCCAATCATGAGTATGTGCCTTCAAATGCACATTCTGGGTTACAGCAGCTGGGTTAGACCTCCCAGAGCAGCCCATATGTTTCCGTCAGTTTCCCCCAAAATAAAAATAATGCAAGATAAAAATGGAAATAAGAGCTTTTATATTAAGGCATTTCTGAAATGGCAGTTCTTGATTCTGAAAGAGACTTGAGGCCAAGTGGGTTGGGGGCAGACAGATCGGATTTGAGATCTAACGTGAGTGATGCTCCTGCGCCTGAGAAGTACTCACGGTCCCTCTTGTAGACAAGTCAGAGCAAACTGGACAGACTGGATCCACCCTTCTTCTCTGTTGTAGTTGTGCTTTTGTAGAGTAAACCTCGAAGAAACCCGTTTTTACAAATCCTAGCTTTTTTTCTAAAGAAATGCAAATGTCTCTCTTCTTCACCCATGCACACACACACACATGCACACACACACATACATGCATACATACACACACACACACATGTATTCACACACATGACAACCATATACAATAACAAGAACCAGCCCCTTACCTCTAACTAATGTACCATTATGGGGCTCACTGCATTACCATGTTTTTAAGTCCTGAGGTAGCGACCACTGATAATCAATATTCTAGGTGTAATCTCAAATTCTGTGTTGTTTTCCAAAAGAGCATTAACCTTTAAGGTTTACGTTAGGCAGCGTAAAGTTTCTTTTGCTTTGTGAGTCACTATCACCCCTAGATCTCCTTCCACCTTTCTGTTTCTGATGGTTCCCCCACCTGGAAGGCCTGGACAATGCTATGTCATGCTATAAAGATAAATAAAGGCCAGGCACGCTGGCTCACGCCTGTAATCCCAGCACTTTGGGAGGCCGAGGCAGGTGGATCACGAGGTCAGGAGTTCGAGACCAGCCTGGCCAAAATGGTGAAATCCCGTTTCTACTAAAAATACAAAAATTAGCTGCACATGTCTGTAATCCCAGCTACTCAGGAGGCTGAGACAGGAGACTTTCTTGAACCCGGGAGGCAGAGGTTGCAGTGAGCTGAGATCGCACTACTGCACTCCAACCTGGGTGACAAGAGCAAAACTCCTTCTCAGAAAAAAAAAAAAAAGAAAAAAAGTATTTTCTAGCTTCCCAAATTGTCTCTTCTGGGAGCCTATTTATCAGAAGGCGCAATACAAAGAGAGGAAGTGCTGTAGGTAGATATTATAAATTCCACTGGGGTTTCAGAAGTTGAACCATCTATTTTATTCTAGCAGGAGATGTTTTCTATATATCTGCTGATTGCACATTCATTCTTTAATCTTTATACATGAAAAGCTAAAAGCAGAAAGCTATGGACTAAAATTTTCCCTGTAAATTGTTGAACATTTGCAACAGATATAGAAAATCACAGTGTGAAAGCCGTTAAAGCTGTGAAAAAATAAATTGGAGGCACCACAGGAAACGGAGGTTTTACATAAGGACAAGGAGCCAGCCAGAGTTTTCAAGTCCATTTTGTAATAAAGGAAATTATGATCTACATAAAGCCTACTTTGGGAAATTTACATTTTGATGGATAATACACTTATACCAATTAATATGAAATGTTTCTGGTTTACCTACAACATGCTTCTAATAGATAGTCCACATGTGTCTTTAGCAGAATGTAACTGCTAATATTTGAAGTGCAGGTAATTCCTTGGTTCTCATTTAAAATACCACAATGCTCTCCTTGCTCCAGGCAGGCGAAAATAAAATCTCAATTAAAATAAAAGCAGGCAGAGTTCCAGTTAAGCAATGATCATTTAGAGAATTAATGCAATAAAGCTTTCTCCATGAAGTGCATAGTCAGCATGGCATGGGAGCAGTCATGCCGGACTGGGATTCCAGTCCCCTGGACCCGGAATTAGCTGCTCTTTCACCAGGTTGTTCAATTTTGCACACATCACTTAACCTCTTTGGGTAACAACTTCCTTATGGATAAAAAATAAGATTTTTACCTATCATCGCTCAGGCCTCATGTAGCTTTGAAATGCTGGGCTTTATGTTCTAAACAACCTGTGGAAATCCTTCCAGCATTGAGAAATAAAAGTATTCAAAGGAGCTTAGTTTCACCACAATCTAAACGCAGGTTAATTAAGAAAATAGAACAGTAACTAGATGAGGCTATCACAAGCTGCCAGCACTGTGCCGAATTTGGTCTTTAACATTTTGTTTGACTGGCATAGCATTTTTGTTAAATAAATAAATAACCCTTTAGGTATCCATGTCTCAGAAAATGCACAGTTTGGTCCCTATCATTGCAAACTTTATCAGGCATTTGAGCTTCTTAAATGAGTTCTACTGCTCCCCTTTGCTTCAGAGAAACATTTCCCCCCTCCCACATACCTGGGGATTAAGAGGGTTTTGCCACCTTCTAAGCACACTGGCGATGAGGCAAAAGGAATGGAATCTTGCTGTTGTTCCCTAGCTCTGCTACAGAACTGACCCCACATCTTGTTCCATTTCTTTTTTACTCACTCGTTTTCCATTCCAGGTCTCTTTTCACTCCAAGATGGACATCTGAGTGGAAAGGGTAGGACAGACCTTCCAGGATTAATGAAAATGCCCAACAAATACTTGGCTCTTTACATCCCTCTGTTTATCTTTAGGGATTGGGAGAAGGGGAGGAACGGAAAAATTAAGTAAAAGCATTGACACACCACAGAAGAAATCAGAAAAAGAGTAAATGTAATCATCATGAAACCAACTGTCTACTAATGCGAGGGAAAATAAGAAGGCCTTAAAAAAACAGTGAAAATTGTTCTCAGGTTTTCCCATTCATTATCTTGTAGAGTAAAAGAAAAACACAGATGTAGTGGAAAGAAAGCAGGGCCAACCATCAATACCTGAGTCCTCTCTGAGTCTTAGCTTCTATTTCTACAAATGAAGAAGCCAGCACTGCTTCACTGGTTCTAAACCGTGGCTGCATTTAGAAGCATCTACGGAGATTTTAAAAATACACATGCCTGGACCTTACCCAGAATCCCTGAAGAGAAGGCCCTGACAACTGTATAATTGACTTTTTTGTTCTTTTGTTTACATAATATATAAGCCAGAGTTCTAACCACTCATTTGAGTTAGTCATCTCTGAGCACTCCCATGTATATGTGGGATGCATGTGTTTATAAACTTCTGTTTGCATTTCTCTTGTTCATCTGTCTTTCGTTAGTCTAATTTATAAGGGCAGCCACAGAGTGTAAGATGGGTAAAGGAAAAACATGTTTTTCTCTCCTACAATATAAAATGAATACAAATGTGCACATATTTGTATGTATGTAAAAAAGTATATATTTGCATATATATCTTAAATCTTTTCACTGGAAGGTCAAGGGAGCAGTGACTTTCTGGTGGCACAAATCTCGGTTTCCAAACATCACTCTAAATATGCCAGATCTCCTTGGAAAATTGGACAACTGTTGTAGTGCAGGAGGAGCCCACAGTATCTGGTGGCACCAGAAGGTAAGGAAATGCTCAAAGAATAATGGGGACATATATAACCCACTGGATTATAACCCATAGGCTATAACCCAATTCTACAACCAGTGGATTATAGCCCACAGAATAATAGGATTATTCACATGATAGAAATTTATGAGTCAACACTGATACCAATAAAAAGACGCATAAGGAGAAGAGAAAACTGTTCCTTATAACAGAGAGCTAGCTAATAAAAATAATGATAAATAGAAAAGAAATAATGGCATTAAAAACATCTTTTAGAAGCCATTATGGTAATTATTTCAAGCAGGAAACATCAATGGACGTTAGAACCAGTAGGAATGTGGAATGGGGAACATGGTCTCAAAGTATCTATGCCAAAATATTTATTAATCCATATTTTTTAAAAAGTAGCTCACATTACAAAAACCTGGCAGACACTATCCAAATTGAATGATAAATGTAAACAGCACTCAGTAATGGGGAAAACAGGCGTCGTATGTTTCCCAAGAGGAGTTAAATAAAAGAGCACAAGCTCTGTGACATTCCAGCTAAAAATCTATCCAGGATCTAATCATAAGAAAACACCAGACAATTCCAAATTGGGGGACATTCCATAAAATAACTGATCTATAATCTTCAAAGATGAGAAAATCGTGAAAATCAAAAGAAGACAGGAATTGTTCCAGATCAGACATAGAGACAGGTGACACCTGGGAGCAACCCCTGATCCTGAATGGGATCTTTTGCCACAAAGGACATTGCTGGAACCATCAGCGAAATTTGAATTCAGTCTCTGGGCAGAGTATACCGGAGTTCTGGGTGCTATTCTGGCAACTTGTCTGTCATTTCAAATGTGTGACTTTTCCCCCCTGGGTTAGTTATTTATGTGTTATCTTCCTTCCTACTCCATCAGCTCTCTGACTGCAGGATCCACAGCTCAGCTAGTTATCCCTCCACAGCACCTAGAGTGTGGTAAAGCCTCGTAAATGTTTGTGGAAGACAGGCGGGGAGAGAAAGGGGACACAGGAGGAAAGGAGAGAGGGACTAGGAGAAGCTAGCCAAAAGTAGACATGGGACCTCTCTGCCAGACAGTTCAGTCGGGCTAGATTCCTAGGTGATGATGGGCTAGATAATGCTTGTGGAAAATTCTATCCTTGCTTTACTTAAAATGTCTCTGGAGGAAAGAAAAATCATTAAAGTGTGTTTTTGGACCAGCTTGTCATTAGCTGGAAAAAGCTATTTTGTTGCCTTAATTAGTTTTATTGTTTTGACATTTTAGCTTTTTAAAGGCTTTGTGCTGGAATTCAAGTACAGTATTTCCTTGCAACAGAGTCTATTTTAATGAATGATTATTATACAAATGAACCTGTTAATAGGTTCCTTTTTTTCCCCCAGAAAACAAACCAAATTCACACAGAAATACTCAAGGGCCCCCCACTTTATATTAAACACGTGTGTGTGTGTGTGTGTGTGTGTGTGTGTGTGTGTGTGTGTGTTTTCTCCCTTAAAAACAAAACAATTTTTATAAAAACCATACTTGGTTCTGCTACAAAAATCTAAATGAATGTTATGGTACATTGACATACAAGTAATGCAAGGTATTTAATAATTAGACCTTTCCCATTATTTTTTTTTTCAGATTAGAAAAGGTGCTAATAAAATAATGCATTTGCCAAAGCTCCTCCATTTGTTCAGGAAAGTCTTCTAAGGATGCTAATTCTTTGCTTCCTGTCTTAAAACCTACCCTTTCCTGTGTCAATACTCTATTTCCAGCGGCCAAGCCTTGAACAGGCTGCTAACTATATAAACAGAAGATCTTGTTCCTAGACGAAATGCCCCACCCATATGCTCATAAACAGTGATCGCATTTGTTGGAGCTAAACCTCCATGGACTTCATTGAATGTGGCATTACCCCATCCTAAGGGATGCCGTAGCATATTACCCAGCAGGATTCCAGTTACAAGAGCATGGTAAACAATTAGAACTCATTTACATTTTACAATTAGGTTTCACTTACATTTTACTGTGATTTTTACACGCATCAAAGGCTTTATTTCACATCTTTACTAAATCCACAAACCGTGAATTTAAGCCTCCCATATTTTTGACATGTTATTCCACATGCTAAATGTCAGTAGTCTACATTTGGTTGAACAAAGGCTAAGAATTATACAAGAGTGTGCCCAAATTGAAATGAAATGACTCTGAAATCTAAAAGCTAAGCTAAATCATTTACAGCAGCTTCGTAAAAGCCTGAGAGATGAAATGCAAATTTCCTCTGGTGTTAAATAAAATATGTTTAACTCATGTCATGTATTCTAAAGGTCTCCCAGGATAGATTTCTGAAGGTCTGTCAGTTTATTAGGGCACAGATGATATCCATCAATTGGAAATCAATATGTACTGCTGGGTTGTAATTATAAATTATTGGGAAAATGCAAGTGGTAAATAGGCAGGGTATTTCTTGCTAATAGTTTGAAATAAAATTAGTTTGATTTCTAGTATGTGGGTTGAGAAAGGATTTTTGTGTATTTGCTTTTAATCTTAATTTTTTTCAAGGTTTGGTTGCCAGAAGAACAGTTTCTCTCTATGGATTACTGCATTTTAAATTCTGGAAAACAGTGCTCTACAAATCCAATATGATGATGTTCACAGGGAAATAACATGCATTTACATTTTACTGGTACAAATAACAGGGAATTTTTCTGCCTCTTTTCTTCTTTTTTCATGGTCACTTTACTTTCAAGTATACAACAGTGTGCATTCATTAGCCTTTTAAAACGTATTCTGTACAGAATTTCAATTGCTTTTCTTTTTCAAAGTTAGCATTTCTGCCTATATAATAAAATATTCCTTTGTATAAATATATATAAAAGAATTTTACATTCAGCAAAAATAATCTAAAACTTCACATAGAGAAATTTTCGTCTTTTTACATGGGCTGTCTCATTTGTCCACTAAATTCCACCACTAATGTTATTTATAATGTAGTTTTTCCAAAAATTGGCTTTGTTTGCTTTGTCAGCAGAGAAGGATTCCACCTTCAGGACTAATTCTTTATAATCAGTATTTGCATTCAATCCTGGGAGTTTCCCCACTTATCTGCTATTGATTCATTCATTTCTTTGGACCAGTATTCTCTTAGCGGCTCCCTATTTTGTACCAGGCACAAATGTGACAGCTGCTCCCCTCATGGTACACAGAATCTAGTAGTCAAACATGACAACAAAGAGTGACACCTTTTGAGGCAAAGAATAGAGAAGAGATATTTGGGGAGTGCCAGGGGAACATAATGCAGGAAGCCCTACTGGAAGGAAGTCTTTCCGCTATGCAAGCCCTGAAAATCAAGGAAGGTGGGGAAATCTAGAGCTTACTCTCCTATCTCTCTGCTAGTCTATTAAAAAGAGGTGAAGAAGTGAGAAAGACAGAAAACAGGGACTCAGATTAGAGGGGCAGCCATGCACCAGCTCCAGAGAACTGAGGACACAGAGCTACATCCTTGACACAAACTCTGGAGAACCGCAATTTTCTAGTGATTAGGTCATACTGAGAATATTCTAAAATGTAAGAACATTACCTAAGATCCTCCCTCTTATTTTTAGTAAAGGCTGCAAAAAACACCAAAAAGCCTCAGGAAGGCATTAGTAATTATTTTTAGTTCAAGTGCAAATGTTAATTCTACTCATAGAGTCAAATATTATAGAAATATTTTATAAAAAAATAAAAATATGAGAACATTTTGGGTCATCAGTACACAGTTCTGACCCACTGCCCAAACATTTTATCCTACAATATAAAATATTCACACATCCACACATGCAGTACACACACATGGACACGTACACCTCAAACACAGAGACACATACATATAGGCATCATACACATACATACATGGAAACACACATGCAGCCACAAACATACAAATGTAGATACACATATAGCCACAGATAGGGTATCATTTAAAATAGCATCTTAGTCATAGTACAGCAAATTATGCACTCACTATTCTATTTTCAATACATTTTCACTTTCATTAATCTTTCTTTATCCACTTCCTTCTTGGCTGAAATAGCCAAGATCACTGAAAACCCAAATACAGTGCCCACATCTTCAAATCCCATGGTGCTTTGCTACTCCAGTGTGCTGCTCTGATATTGAGTGACACTTTCACTGACTGTCTTTAACTGAAAACCAAACTAAGTGGGAAATAAAGAAGAAAGAAAAAGGAATGTTAGAAGAGGAAATACTGTAATGGTCAAAGAACTCAATCCTCAAAGTTCCTTTTAGAACATTTCTAGAATTGTCTATTCCACTGATGATTAACCATTGAAATGCTAATTTAAACCATCTACGGTTGAATGAGCCATTTCTGTCACTCACTTCTTTAAGCCATAGGTAGGAAATCTCCACCCTCAAGGTCCTTGTTCTGAGAGTTCCAAATACTGTTTCTTAACGCTAACCTTTGGATTTTGCTTTACGGACAAAAGTATGTCAAAAAGACAAAAAATGAGAAAACATGGGTGTCAAATCCAGACCCATCTCTTACTGGCTGTGGAATACTGGATATGAACTGTGTCTGAGTCTCACTAAATGTCCTCATACGTAAGTATCATGTCTACTTACCTTTGAGTTTTTTAATGTGTGTGGGCAGTAGTTATCCTTATCCATGGTTTTGAATTCCATGGTTTCAGTTACCTGTGGTCAAACACAGTCTAAAAATCTCAAATAAAAAATTCCAGAAATAAATAATTCATAAGTTTTAAATTGCATGCCATTCTGAGAAACATGATGAAATCTTATACCATCCCATCCAGATGTCAATCATGCTTTTCTCTAGTATATCCATGCTGTATATGCTCTTCAATGGTGACTTAGTAGCTGTCTCAGTTATCAGATCTACTGTCTCAGTATTGCAGTGCTTGTGTTCAGGTAACCTTATTTTACTAAATAATGGCCCCAAGAGTAATGCTGATAGCATATTGTTATAGATGTTCTATTTTGTTAGCTATTGCTGTCAATCTCTTACCATAACTAATTTACAAATTAAACTTTATCATAGATATGTATGTATAGGAAAAAACATAATGCATATAGGATCTGGTACTATCTGTCGTTTCAGACATCCACTGGGGGCCTTGGAAGACGTCCGTCACGGATAAAGGGAAACAACTGTATAAAAGAATAAAATAACGAACACAAGTACTTTGTTGGCTATAATGTACTTGTATCAGTCTGTTCTTGCATTGCTATAAAGAACTACCTGAGACTGGGTAATTTATAAAGAGAAGTGATGTAATTGACTCACAGTTATGCAGGCTTTACAGGAAGCATGGCTGGGGAGGCCTCGGGAAACTTAAAATCATGGTAGAAGGCAAAAGGGAAGCAGGCATGTCT
Source organism: Cacajao melanocephalus (assembly GCA_963573385.1). Classification (NCBI taxonomy): domain Eukaryota; kingdom Metazoa; phylum Chordata; class Mammalia; order Primates; family Pitheciidae; genus Cacajao; species Cacajao melanocephalus. The sequence continues at coordinate 125,301 of CAUYLG010046400.1, forward strand.
TACATGGCTGGGGAAGGAAGAACAGAGTGAAGTGAGAAGTGCTACACACTTTAAAACAATCAGATCTCACCGGATGTGGTGGCTCATGCCTGTAATCCCAGAACTTTGGGTGGCCAAGGAGGGCGATTACCTACGGTCAGGAGTTTGAGAACAGCCTGGTCAACACGTTGAAACCCTGTCTCTACTAAAAATACAAGAATTAGCCTGGCATGGTGGTGCTCACCTGTAATCCCAGCTACTCAGAAGGCTGAGGCAGGAGAATCACTTGAACTCAGGAGGCAGAGGTTGCAGTGAGCAGAGATCCTGCTACTGCATTCTAGCCTGGGTGACAGAGGGGGACTCTGTCTCAAAAAAATAAATCAGATCTCATGAGAATTTACTCACTATCACGAGAACAGCAAGTGGGAAATCTGCCCCCATGATCCAATCACTTCCCACCAGGCCATTCTTAGAACACTGAGTATTACAATTTGGCATTGGGGCAGGGATTCAAATCCAAACCATAACAAAGCCGGACACATACACAGTCCTAGTTACTCGGAGGGTGCTGAGGCAAGGGGATTGCTTCAGGCCAGGAGTTTAAGTCTGCAGTGAGCTATGATCATGCCTGTGAATAGCCACTGTCCTCCAGCCCAGGCAACATAATGAGATCCTGTCTATAAAAAAAAAAATCAAAATATTATTGCTGTTACCCCAATCATTATCATCACACAATTTAAAAAAAATAAAAGGCTGCCTATATATGTATAACTCTATGCCAGAAGAGACGGTAGTCTTATAACCATAGTCTTATCCATACAAATTTACATTTAAAAATATTTACACTCTGATCAGATTAATTCCTTTATGTATAGTGTATTTTACTTTTCACTGTCCCACTATTTAAGCATATCCTTGGAAAGCTCATTTATCAAAGGGTTCTAGGACTGTAGCATCTTTGCAAAGTTGGGAAAATACTTTCTAGAGCTCACCCAATTTTTATAAAATGTAGCTTTCATATGTTTATATAAATCCACCTTAACCTTGTCTAGCAATAGGTGGATTATATTGGCAATCTATACATCCCTTCTTTTTCCTCCTTCATAAATTCATCCTTGGTGAATCATCAATGGTTCTTTTCATTCTCGGCCACAAGAATAATGATTTTTTTTCCCTCTGATCAGAGACTCAAGCTTACAAATTAGATATGGTGGCAGTTTTCCTCCATCTGGAATGTTAGCAAGAGATTTGGCAAACTCAGGTCTTATATTATTCAGTGGTGAGACTGACAGTCTTGTGGAGTCAGAAATGGACACAGTAGATTCAGCTGCCATGTCAAATCAGATGGAAAGTTTATCATTGTTTGTGATCTGATGAGGATGGGGGAGTCAGCATTGTGGTATTATATTCTCCAGTTAAAATCAAGCGATAGCAATTTATAACTTTCCAGAGGTATCATTTAGCTGTGGTATAGTCTATAGAATGAGTTACTCAGCCTTAAAGCGTTGCATTTCTACAATGCCTAAAGCAATGAATCTCCACAGAGCTTCACATGGACCATCAGATAGGCTTTGCATCTCACATGTGTTGTGGATAAAGTTGCAGCAAGAATATTTTTGTGAATTATGCAATATCTATTTGATACATTCACTGGTGAATCATACTGTTAAACTGAGAAATAAAAGTCAAGAATTTCCCATGAAGGGATTCACATTAAGGCCCTATTACATGTACTCATTTAAGGGCCCTTTCTCTTTTCCCCAAACAGAAGCATAAGTTTAAAAAAATACTTAGGATACATCATATGAAGAGTTAAAAAGGGGCCAGGCACGGTGGCCCACGCCAATAATCCCAACACTTTGGGAGGCCGAGGTGGGTGGATCACTTGAGCCCAGGAGTTTGAGAACCAGCCTAGGCAACATGGTGAAACCCGGCCTCTACTAAAAAAAAAAATACAAAAATTATCAGAGCCTGGCATGGTGGCATGAGCCTGTAGTTCCAGCTACTCAAGAGGCTGAGATGGGAGGATTGTTTAAGCCTGGGAAGTCGAGGCTGCCATGAGCCAAGATCACGCCACTACACTTCAGCCTAGTGACAGAGGACGCTGTCTCAAAACACAAACAAAAAAGAATTCAGAAATATGAACAATTATCCTAATTCTAAGATCTCTGTCACAGAGGTAAATAATGATAACAAAAAAAGAAACAGTGTCTAACAGCATGGAAATGAACAAATGCATTACGGTCAATAAACATGGTGAAATATAATGGTACAATTAAAAATGCTTATAATTGATTCTAATGACAAAATGCATCTCATTAAGTTCAACAAGTCATGATATCATACTGTATCTAAATTATCATTTTAATAGTGGAAGAATCTGCATATATGGAAAAGCAATGGAAAGAAAATATACTTACATATGAACAATCATTATTGTTGAAAGCAGATGTATCAGTGATTATTTCTTTTCCTTCATATATTTTTCTGTATTTGTCAACTTTTTCTACAATGGGTATGGATTCCTTTTCTATTCAGGAAAAAGTGAATAGCACTAAAATAAAGTCTTTTAAACTGACCTATTATAGTTATTGGCTGATGGGACTTTTTGTATATGGAATTGCAGGTTGCTATTCTTCTTTGTAAAAAAATTCCTCTAGAAATTTTTAAAAGAAAACATGCTCTGTGAGATATTCCTTAAATTTAAATAATGAATAGGATATGAGCAAAAGATCATCCGTTTCAACTTTTTCCAATTGTAAGAAGTGAAAAAGAACCCTACCCTTTGTAATGAACCAGATTCCCCGCCTCTTCCCCCCACTTTTCCCTTTCCATCTTTGGCTAGACCCCCAGGCAGCAGGCAATCCTGCTGTGCATTGAATGACTCTTCTACTCAGTGACCTGAGGCCATCTGGGAATTTCTGACCCCCTCTATTCATTTTATTAATCATCAAAACTTTGACTGTGAGACATGTTGCTATTGAAATAATTTTACCTATGAGGTTCATTTTGCTTTAATCATTAACTTCAGCTTTCAATCTCTTCTCCTTTATCCCCATCAGAAAACTTCTCAAGCCTCCAGTCTGGCATGGAGATTAGCGCTGAGGCCTGTTGGTTCAATCAGCCTCTGTGCTTCATTATGATCCGTGACATAACGACATGATGTGATTTGCCCCAGTGCACTCTGAAGTGACTTGCTGCTATGGTTCAGCAAGGCAGCACGAAGTTTTCAGAGGCCCCATTCTTGTTGATATCACACTTTCTAAAACACCAAATTTCCCACTGATTTTGTACAAAATTAGTTTACACATGACTATCTCCATCAATAGGCATATATGTGTACGTGTACTTACACACAGTCCTGCTGGCCTAAATTGAACATCTTAATTATTCTCTTATTTTGTAGGAATTGCTTAATACATTTTTGGTTCTACTTTTGTTTGACTCAAAAGTGTGCATGTGTGAGCGTGTGTGTTGGGAAGATGAAGGAGGGTAGATGGAAAATTTGTTCTTTAAAATATTACTGAAATAAGTGCAACTATGTTTGTTGCTTTCTGTTTATTTTTGTACACATATGGCTGATACAATGAATTTCTTTTCAGGAATTAGATGCCTTCAACATTTCAGGTTAAAACATTTCAGGTTAAAGAATTTGACATGATAGTTTTTGTTTCTTTTGGTTAGATACATCAGATGAAAGCAGACTATGCTTTTGTCCATCCACCTTGACATCTCATACCATCCAGTCATGACCTTTATTCAGGTCTTGGAAGGGTGAAGGCCAACTTGGTCTCCAAGGGTATGCCGTAATTTATATAATTTTCCTTTGGATCTGATTTGATGGTATTTTAGCCAGGGTTCTTCAGAGAAACAAAACCAATAGGAGATACATATCTATACACACACACACACACACATATACAAAGTATATATATATATATATATATATATATATGAGATTTATTATAAGGAATTGGCTCACATGATTATGGAGGCTGAGAAGTCCCATGAGCTGCCACCTGCAAGCTGGAGAACCAGGAAAGCCAGTGGTATAAATTCTTGTCCAAGTCCAAAGGCCTGAGAACCAGGATTGCCAATGACGTGCGTCACAGTCCAAGGACAGAAGACTGATGTCTCAACTCATGCAGTCAAGTAAAGAATGTAACCTTCCTTTGCCTTATTGTTCTATTCAGGTCCTCAACTGCTTGGATGAGTCCCACCCACATTAGAAAGGGTCATTCATTTTATTCAGTCTACTGATTCAAATGGTAATCTCTTCCAGAAACACCCTCGCAGACACATTCAGGGATAAAGGTTAACCAGATATCTGGGTCTCCTGGCGCAGTCAAGTTGATACCTAAAAGTAGCTATCACAGATGGCATTGAGCTCTCTGGATACCACTCAGCATCATGTCTGGGCACTTTCCTCCAAACAGGATGCTGGGAAGTACTCATGTTGAGTGGTAGTTTTGTAGGACATCGGATCACTCGTCTTTAGTCCTGTACTACCATTTCAAATCAAAGAAGTTTTTCTCAGTTGCTTTTTCATCGTAATTGAGTATTTTTCATAAGGGTTCATTGTTCAAACATAGCCCTAAGTTCCTACAGATTTACTATTACTCTTCTTTTTGTTGTTATTTGTCATTTCTCATCTTACTCTTATAACTCAATTCTGATTCCTCTTGGAACTTGAATCACTGGGGAAAAAACAAACAGAAGAAAAGCATACCTCTGTCCTTTCTGCATGGGTAACATACTATATCTAGCATTTTAAAAATGCTGGAAAACAAGTCACAGTTTTAATCAATAAAATTCTATGTAGACTCATTAAACGTCACATTCTTTTTGTAACTTAATATCTTGCTAATGTAGAATTTGCTTTTGGTCATTGGTAGGCTTCTTGTGGCCAGTTCCATAAACCTTTAAGAAAAACCATCATATGACCTTTACTTCATTTGCTTTTAGCTCTTTCATAAACACCACAGAGAAATTAGACACAGTTTGCGATGAAACTTAGAAAATTTTCTTTTTCCATAACTTAAACATGTTAATCTTTCCTTTTAGCTCCTTCTTCCACTCCCCCTTCACTGTGCTGAAGAGATACTGAGTTATTCCAGATTTTTGCTTAGCTGGGTGGTTTCCAAACTCTTTTATCAGAAAACTTGATGTCCCTTTGTTTAGCTACTGGACTTAATGGTGAGAATGAAGATGCATAAAATGTGTGGATCAGCCCATCCATAATCTGTCCAGCGATGGAGCCAACTTGGGGGTCAAAAAAAATTATACTAGGTGGAGCTGAGATGTGACTTTATTACTAAAATATAAACCAAATGCTGAAAGATATGCCTGATACGGTTTGGCTGTGTCCCTACCCAAATCTCATCTTGAATTGTAGTTCCCATAATCCCCACGTGTCGTGGGAGGAACTCAATGGGAAGTAATTAAATCATGGGGGCAGTTACCCTCTTGCTGTTCTTTGATAGTGAGTGAGTTCTCAGATCTGATGGTTTTATAAAAGGCTTTTCCCTCCACTCGGCACTTCTCCTTCCTGCTGTCCTGTGAAGAAAGGGTCTTTTTTCCCCTTCCCCTTCAACATGTTTGTAAGTTTCTTGAGGCCTTCCTAGCCAGGTAGAACTGTGAGTCAATTAAACCTCTTTTCTTTATAAATTACCCAGTCTCGGATATGTCCTTATGGCAGAATGAGAACAGACTAATACAATGCCCAAACAAAGTTCACTGCTGTCTGAACATCTCTGAAAAATACACTCCTTAACTTTGTATCAGTTCAATTAAAACATCTCATGGAACTAAATATAATGCATTAGAAATGAATAACAAGCAAAAGTGGCTTCAGAAAGTAACTAAGCTTGGAAAGGGGGAGAATCTGATGCAATTCCTGAGACTGATCCATAGCTCTTGAGAAGCTGTCAGCACAATTTACAGGGTTTACAGCAGAGTTTAAAGCAGTGTCTGGAGCCAGCCAATCCAAGTTAAAATCCTGCCTCTGTCACTTATTCCAAGTACTTGAATAACTGACTTGAATGACTTCTCTTAGCCTCAACATCACCACTGGCAAAATAGGACTAATGATCTCTTACCTCCTATGGCTGTGCAGATTAAATTAACACAGGTAAAGCACCTAGACAAATACCTAGTCATGGTAGTACCTAATAAATGCTATTGACTTCCTAGATTGGATAAAATTCCATGATTAACGCACGTACTTGGTGTTAGTGTTAGTGGGAAAATCAATTATATGATTATTTTGATTTATAACAAACGTTCTCTGTGTAACAAAGTGGCAAAGTCAGTTGATATTTATTAGATGCATTTTCTGTTGTGAGAGGCATAGCCACTTTGACTTCTATATTTAAAGCCTTTCCCAAAACAAGTCATAAAGTCCTGCCATCAGAAGCCAAATGTAGAAGTGATACTAAATCTATAACTTAAAACATTTCGTGCAGATGAAATCAACGGTGCCATCCGGGAAAGGAACTTTGCTAATTCTCCTTAGTGGACAAATACCTTCCTCCGTTTGGCAGATAGTGAAAACAGGCTTTTATTTTTGGCTCCCAGAATCAGCTGATAGACTAATTCTAAGCTTTGTGCATCTTAAAAGGAAAGATTCTGTGGTGCAGCAGAGTGAGAGAATTTCCAGAGAATCACCAGAAGCAATTTAGAAAGCTAAATTGGATAACCAGAGTGGTACTGACCGGAATCAAAGAAACATAATTATTGTGAACAAATTCATGCAATAATAGAGAGGACTTTTACTGAGAAGGTAATAAGGAGGAAGTTGAGGAGAAAGTGCTCAGAGTGTAATTTGCCTTTAGCAAAAATTCAGGATAAATTTTAGAGCTCTGTTCAGGCACTTCAAAGGTCACATGTGCTCTCTGACCTTGATCTGTGGAAAAGAAATGTTCCTATAAAATTATGTAACCAAAAATATGTACTTTAAAAACAAATTGCCTGCAAGAAATAATGATGAAGGAGCAGTTGCCATTGAAATTTTAACTTGCCCAGGAGGCATGACAGGAGATGATAGCCTGTATTCACAAAAAGACTGTGCACATTTGAATACATAGCATGGGTGGCGGAATTACTGGAAGGCAAAGTGATCAGAGACAACAGAACTGTAGAGTTACAAGATGACAGTGATGAATATAGAGATCTATCTCGTCAGGAGCCCTGTAGCTCAATGGCTCTCTCTTAGGCCTTTCTTTTCTTGATAGAAAAATGGAATACGTCTACTCTTTTGGAGGGGTGGGGGGCTTCTGCTGGTAACTCTTAGCCAGGATCAGGCAGATAACATAACATAAATAAATTCTGCAGCTCAGTGAACACAAGCCAGGCACAAATGAGGTGCTCAAGAAAAATGAGGTAGCTGAACAACCTTCACTTCATTATTAATGTAGCAGGAACAAACTTTAGCACCATTTAACTCAGGCAGGCAAAAGTGTTAACTAGTGTTAATTTTGTTGTCTATAACCCAGCTTCTCTTTGCTCTTTATCTCTCACTCTGCTAAATGACAGAAAACGTCATGCTGCCAATTCAAGACATAGTTTTGGGCCTTCCAGATACTTTCTTTTTCAGGTATACTGACAAATTTAGCACATTCTCTCCTTTTCTGTTCCTATCCAAGAGGAGTTTATAGGAGGAACTTCCAAGAGCAGCTCATAAACATACCTTTCCTGGCCATTGGTCATTGTCGACATGGGCTTTAACTGAGAGGTACAATACCTGGTGGTCATTAGTGGCTGCGTTCTATTCTTACTGAAGTATGCTGACATGACACCAAGGCCAAAGTCAACAAATTGTACACACTTTGATTCTTCCTCATTCCAAATCTGACACCCCCTTGGGCCCAACTGCCTCCTCATCACGCCCTCCTGAAGGAATAATAATTGTGGGCTCCTCTTCCTGCAGCATTTCTTGGTGACAATTCATCTTATCATACTTCTTATTGATGGGGTTTAGGACATGCTGTCCTCAAATATGGCACTTTGGCATTTGAGAAAATAGCAGAAGCAGAAAGGTTATTCTCACCTTCTTTTCATCCCTTGTCCTCTGAAGCAGGTCATAAAATCTAGGGAGGATTTTCTGACTTCACCCTGAAGCAGAATGTAAGACCCTTAGGTGAAAGGTATCTCCTTATACACCAATGAAAAGAATGTTCTTACCTTTGAAGACAAAGGGTCACAGAGGAGAGTCTGAACCAACAAGCCTTGCTGAGTTTTCTCCACGTTATTCCATTAGATCACATGCCCTTCATCCAATCAAATTTCTCCATGATTTTCTACTCTTCATCAAAACTAAGCATAAAAATAAGCAACTTTATGTCTTTGGGTCTTCATTTTCTTACGAACGCTCTCATGTCATACAAAACACATATTAAATCAATTTGTATGCTTTTCTCTTGTTAACTGTCCTTTGTTGTAGGAGTCTCTACCATCCACCTAGGATGGGTGAGGGAAATACATTCTTCCTCCCCTAACAATACCATATATTGGTATAAAAAAGTGCTTGCCTTCTCTTTTATGCCACTATACTTGATAGTTATGTGAATGTACATTAATTTTAAAAAGAAATAACTAGAAAGGATGTACTATTTCAAGCACATATTTAATGAACTTACATAAAGCAGGAATTTTCCTATTGTTATGGATATATATATCTTACTAACCAGTGCATAATATCCCTATATCTGTACTTGCTAATGTATAATATATATAAATATATGTAACATTTGCCATTTATTTTATTACATTTCCATCTCTAAATTGCTATTTAACTTAAATTGATATATTATTATTTAGTCCACAACCATGTTTTAGTATAGAATTGATTTTTAGAAGTGCTTATAAGTGGCCGTATATCATGGTGGTTTAGAGACTATGTTGGGAGTCACAGTCCTGGATGGAAACTCAGCTCCACTCCCTACCAACAGAATAACTCAAGGTGTGTTACCTCATTTTTCATGCTTGTTTCTTGAAGTAGAAAATTAGAATAATAATAGTATCTACCTTATTAGATTGTTGTGGAGATTAAACAACACAAAGTGCTTGAAGTCATATGATACGAAGCAACTATTCAATAAAATTGTACTGTTAGTATTATTTCAGGAAGCACAAAAAGACATCATCATGACTCAGAAAAAATGTATTATACATCCCGTAGGACCATGTTCAAGTTTGTCTGGATAACATCACCCAAGGCCTAAACTTCAGGGGACATCTTAAAGATGAATCAGGTTTTTTTTTTTTTCTGATAAGGTCAAGGGGTGATGATTTTGTGTCACAAGATATAAACAAGAATGGGATCATCATCTTGGCTGTCCACAATCTTCTGTGTTTTCTCCAATATTTATATAAGTACAATACAAAAAGCTTTTGGAAGGACTTGAAGTGTTCAAATAACTTATCTCATGCTCAACGGCAGAGTTGGAAAGATATGATAATAATTGTTGATGTGTCTATACCATTAAATTTTATAAAGTATGTGTATTAGTTTCCAAAAGGTGCCATAACATGGTACCACAAACTGGGTGTCTTAAAGTAACAGAAATTTTGTCTTTCACAGTGCTGAATGCCGGAAGTCCAAAAGCAAGTTGTCCGTGGTGTTGGTTTCTTCTGAGGGCTTTGAGGGGGAAACTGTTTCATGCCTCTCTTCTATCTTCCAGTGATGACTGACAATCATTTCTATTCCGTGCCTTGTAGATGCCCTCAATCCAATCTCTGTCACTATCTTCACATATGCTCCCTCTGTGTTTCCATATATTCTCATGGCCATCTCCTTCGTCACAGGGATTAGGGCCACTCTACTCTGGTATGGCCTCATTTTAACTTCCCTAATTATATCCACAATAATCCTATTTCCAAATGAGGTCACATTCTGAGTGCTGGGAGCTAAGACTCCAGCAAATTCTTTCCGAGGGACTCAATTCGATCTATAACAGCACCTTAATAGCAATTCAGAAAGTAAGAATTATTGTCCCTGCTCTCTATATAAGGAACCAAGGGCTTGAATAATGTGTCTTGTCTGATGTGACACAGCTATTTCCTAGATTAAGCTCAGATCTTATGACTCCAGCTTAATGCCTTTATGCAGTTGCACAAATATCACAATAATAACTTCCATTTTTTGTTTGCCTACCATTTATTGCGAACTTTATACATTGGTTCATAACTTTTGGTTTGCAGAAACAAACAAAAAATACCTCATACTGGCTTAAGTTACAAAGATGATCACTGGCTATTATAACTGAAAATCAAGAGATGAGTTGGCTTAAAAATTGGGGATTTACTCTTTGTCTTCTTTTTATTATTATTACTTGTCATCTTTTTTCCTTTCTTTTCTCTTCTTTTCCATCTCTCAACAATTCAGTCCAAAAGCCAATGGGTGGAGTCTAGGCAAAGTAAGCATTTGTGCAGGGAGGGGAGCTGTGGATGCCAAGAGTAGAGAGCTGAAGCCTGAGAATCATGAGAGGTGGTGGAATGACCTGGAGCGGGGTGTGGAACCGGGAGGACAGCATCTGTGCAGACGCACACACCACAGAGGGGATGCAATGATAGGAACACAGCATCATTTCGTAATATTCCTGCCAAAGACGTACAAACTAAGTCTAATCATAAGTAAATGCCAGACCAACTCAGACTGAGGGATATGCTACAAAATAACTGGCACATATTCTTCTAAAATCTCAAGAGCATAGAAGTAAATGACCGAGGGACTGTTGTAGATTAAAAGTGGCACAGAAACATGAAAACTAGATGCAATGCATCATTGTGGACTGGATTATTTTGTTAAAGAAGTCATATTTGGGACAATTGACAAAACTCGAATGTGATTTGAGAATCAGATGAAAGTAATGAATTCATGTTAATATGCTAATTTTGATAGTTCTCCTTTGGTTATTTTGGAGCATCACATTGACAACTTAAATTGGTTGAAAAATAAAAAGTTCTTTGTACTTCATTTGCCAAAATCAAAAGTTAGGGTCTGACTTAGTGGCTCAGTGGTGTCAATAAAGATCCAGTCCCTCTCTATCAACTCTGCCTTCCCGTATGTCAGCTTCTATTTCTAGGGGTTTCCAGGAAAAGGCTTTCCCCACCGCCCACCCCCCACAAAAGGCTGGCTCTCCTTCATCGTCACAAAATGGCTGCCAACAAAGAGAAGGGAGAGGAGGTTGGGGAGGGTTGGGGAAGGGAAGTCGTGGGGGAATTGCTTCTAGAAGCTTTCTGGGAAAGAATGAGAAAGTTAGGAAAGTTAGGAAAAATAAGAAAGGAAACCTTTTCCTGGAAACCCCTAGAAAACATCTTCAATCTCATTGGCCTAAATTGGGTCATGATTGGCAAATGACCTAACGTTCATCAGTTTAAGCTTGATCTGCTTTGCTGTTTTTTCCAAAGCACATGAGCTTCACATGGGGGAAGATTTAAATAGCTGAATGAAAATGTGGGTCATTACCAAAAGATGGAAGAATGAGAGGTTAAGCAGGCAATTACAATATCCACACTGAGGGTCAATATACCATTGTGGTCAAGAGTTTAGGTTTGGTAGCTAGACTATCAAGGAAGAATCTTGGTTCTGTTCATTTCTAGCTATGTGATTTTGCACAATCTCTTTTGTCTCTCTTTACCCAGATTTTTCCATATATGAAATGAAGATAATAATTTTCTCCAACTCACAGAATTATTGGGAGAATTCCATGAATTAGCAAATGGAAAGCACTCAGAACAGTGCCTGGTGCATAGTGAGTATTCAGAAAACACCAACATCGCAGTTAATATTGACACTATCCCATTTTACAGATAAATTGAAATTTTATGCTTGCTATATACCAACTGTTCTAGATATTAAAAATGTAATGATAATCCAGACAGCCTGAATCTAAGATGAATTTAAATAAGCAGCTTGTTTAGGATCAGAGCTAGCAAGGACCAACTACTGTTTAAGTACAGAAGGTCACGTTGCATACAGAAACGAGGCAGAATCATACAGAAATAATAATGCTTGAGATGACATTTTTCTCCAGATTTCACAATACGGCATACATTTGTAAACTTTATGAATTTTTTTTAATTGTGGTTGAAATAGTTTAAGAAACTACACTGGCAAAGGAGGCTTTGCTTGTTTTTAGCTAACATTTATTGAGTACTTATTTCATACCACATACTATACATCAACTTGCTTAATCTTCAGCAGAATCCTGAAGTGTTACTACTATCTCCATGCTACAGATGAAGAAACGGAGGCTGATAGAACTAAAGTGACTCTCCCAAGATTACAGAGTAGTAATCAATGGAGCTACAATTCAAACCCAGGTTAGTCTAACTACGATTTTTTTCTCCCTCAGTTACTATTATGCCTTAAGCTGCACTAAATAGGTGATCCCTAATTTATTAGCATTTATTGAACAGCTACTATTTCCCAGACACTATCTTAAATACTATGAGTGATAGAAAGCTGGACAATTCCAACCTTCAAAGTAGTCCCCTGTTGGTCCAGATTATGAGATACACCTCATAGTCTTATTTAAAACTACTCATGTGAGATTCAACCAGACTTGAGCATTCAATGGTTAGGAAAGGCTTCAAGGACTGACTGCAGGATATACGGGTAGCTTCAGCTTATGTGGCAAATATAAATTGAATGTTGATTTTTTTACTATATAGCAAAATTCTGTATATATATTTCAACTATATAATAGCAAGAGAGGCAGTCATTCAAATAAAGGCAGCAGAAAAAGCAAAATATACTTAATAGTGGAATTTTCTGGTCTGATCACACCTCCCCAAAATGCTTACTGGCAGAAGAGGAAAGTGATCTTTAGGGAATATATCAAGTGTTTATGCAATTCATCTTCTCCCACCCCATATGGCTCCTTCGGCTTTTCCCACCTCCTTCTTTTTCACGTTCCTTTTTGATGCTCTTATATACTCTTTCCTTCCTTTGCTTTCTCCCTGTTTTTCTGTACCTTTAAATTTTCCTCTGCCTTTGCCTTTAGCCTGGTAGTGGCCCTCAGGGGCATTGTCTACCCTGCTGCTGACTTCCAGGGCTAAAGCATTTGCTAAACCTGTGTTCTGGGTGACAGGGCATCAAATTCAATCCCTCACTAGCTGAGTTATTAAGGATCCTGTGGAATTTCTCACTATGGTGTTAACTGAGCCATCTGGCCCCTTGCCCTCAGAGCTGTTGCTTTGGCCTCCTGCAGACCCTTGTCTGCAGTTTCAATTGAAGAGCTATCTCTTACATCTTCAAAGACTCTTCCACTGATTTGCTACAGGCAAGCCCATCCCCAGGCAAGATTTTCTCATTGGCTGCTGAACTTGACAGTCTCTCTCCCCAACCACAGCCATTCTCCACAAGTTCCCAGAGATCTCAGGTTTTCTGGCCACCAAAGCCCTCCAATTAAAGAAGTGTGCCCAAGTCTCATCTTCTAGGTGGCATCATATGCTCTGAAATTGTTCTTTTTTTTCTTGTTTCTATTCTTTTACTCAAATATGCTTGTCCTACATTCTATTCTCCTGGGACTGCTCTGTCTGGTAGGAGAGAGCTAGCTGGGCTGAGAAACTAACCAGTGTTAAAGGGATAACACTTGCAAATGATCAGTAGCTTCCCTTACATCCCCCAGTCTCCAAATCCTCAGTTCTCTCCCCAGAGTTTCATTTCTAAATCACAGCCAATACCTCTACTGAGCAATTGCCATGTGTCAAGTTTTTATATAGGTGTTTTACACTGACTTATTTAATCTTCATAACAACCCTGTAAGTTAATCACTATTATTGCTGTTACTATCACCCCCAGTTTACAGATGAAGAAACTGAGGCTGAAGAGGTTAAGTAATTCTCTCAAAGTAAATCCACAGAGCCAGGATTTGCTTCCAGGCATTTCTGCTACAGGGCCTCTGCTTTTCCCACCATGCCTGCTCTATGTCAATCCTGCCTCTCCTCTCTGGTGGGAACCTGAGGTTCCTCTACTTAAACAGCTTAAATGCTAGATGACGCTTGCACCAACTAGAGAGCAAACAAACTCTGCATAACCTGACCCCAACTAGCTTTCAAGATGTAGCCTCCATTTCTCCACTCCATATGCTAGTGTTTGGCATGTACATTCCCTTGATATAATGTGTATTCTTGTTAGTCTTCCTTCTGAAGGAGTTTAGGAAATGCCACCTCAAAATATGCTGCTTTGTAGACTGATTACTTCAAACTGAATGCATTTGATAAAGAAGCAAATACATGGAGAGGCTTTCTCTGGGCTTCTCTTATCTGCCTAAAGACAGATCATCCAGAAGAAACTCAATTGTCATGAATCCCCTCCCTGGGAGCCCCATCAACCAGGGAAGATTAACTCGTATCCCAAGAGAGGAGGCTGGAAGTCGACACCACACTCAGACTTCATCACAGACTGTCACCTGTTCTTTTAAGATCCCATTCATCTTTCTGCAAAATTATTTATTCTCCCCTAACTTTTCTACAACCCCCTCCCCTATAAAGACAGTATACAAGCTCCTAAATCCCACTGTTTTGGGGATATTCACTTTTCTGTACTGTGCACATTATAAATCTGTATACTTCTCCCATTGATCTGCCTGTTGATAGTTTATATCAGACTCAGTTATTGAACCCTCAGGGGGAAGAGAAGAAGTCCTCTCTCCTGAACTTTCATCATTGTTACCACCCAGTGAATGCATTTCCTACATTAGCCAACTGGAAAACCCTTGCTCATTCTTCAAAACTCATCTCAAAATTCTTGTCCTCTTTCAAGATGTCCCCAGGCAGATAATTAAGTATTTATCCTTCTTTGCTGTCTCATACATACTTTGTACATATGACAGTATGCAAACTAGCTTAGGAAAAAAAATGATCTTGGGTATTCTACGGCTCAAAATATGTAAACAAAGTTTCAGCTCCCTTGCTATCTCTTTTTATCTCTTTCTCTCCATTTCTCAAAAAAGCTTTCTTCACATGGTGGACCTATGGTTATGGGCAGCCCAAGACTCACATCTTATTTGTGTAAGAATTCCAGTAAAAAGAAAGCTTTTTCTCCAATAGTGTTAACACGGATGTCACAGAGAAGGCTCTAGTTAGCTTGGCTTGCATCTTGCATATCCAACCCTAAATCAGTCACTATGACCTAGGTAAAAGGAGAAATTTAATACTGAACACCCTAGATTAGCCTAGATTAGATGCCCAATCCTGTAGTGGGGGAGGAGTACTGTGTGAAGGGGTGATAGTCAGTCTTCACCAAACAAATGGTTACCCCACAGCAATAGGGATAGCCTTTATTTAAAAGAGGGCTAGGCATGATGGCACACACCAGTAGTCCCAGCGACTTGGGAGGCTGAGGTGGGAGTGTCACTTGAGCCTAGGAGTTGGAGGTTACAGTAAGCTATGATTGTGCCACTGCATGCCAGTTTAGGTAACAGATCAATTCACTGTCTCAAAAAAATAAATAAATAAAAACATAAATAAAAGAGAGTAAAGGATGCTGAGCAGACATGGTTACTGCTGCAAAACATATATCCCAGACAGGGATTGTAATGATGTCCTATCTAGGCAATAAAGTGGTTTGTTAGGTCAAGTGATATAACTGCCCTTTGTCCTTTCCTCTGGGAAGATCATTCTTGTTCATTGCTCTTCATGAGCACATACAAGAGAAGTATTAAAGAATATTCATTTTCTGGGAGTTTAATTGCCACAGCAGTGCAATTCCTGTTAGGGGAATAATTTCTAGGATATAGCAGATTATAGACATAGACCTTGGGGAAATAAGTACTTTAAAACTTCACTTGACTACTGCACAATTATCTTGCCAGAAAATTCACAGACTATTAATTGTGGTCAGATGGTTTGTCAAGTCATGGTCTCTAAACCTGGATTACAGTTAGTTTCTACTTCTATCTCCTAATGAGAGGTCTTTTATGATGGTACATGCTCACAGTATTTAACTTAAAATGTTCTTACAACAGAGCCCTCTCCTCATCTCTCTGCTTCCAGATAGTCCAGCTTAGACCTGAGCTGGGATCTTTCTTATAATATCTCATATTGCAGTATCTTATTGAAAAATTTAAAAAGTAATTAAGAAGGGAAGGTTGTGCTTATGTGGGACAAGGGTATATAAGAATTCTTGGCTGGGCACAGTGCCTCACGCCTGTAATCCCAGCACTTTGGGAGGCCGAAGCAGGTGGATCGCCTGAGGTCAGGAGTTCGAGACTAGCCTGGCCAACATGGTGAAACCCCATCTCTACTAAAAATACAAGAGTCAGTCAGGCATGGTGGTAGGCACCTGTAATTCCAGCTACTTGGGAGGCTGAGGCAGGAGAATCACTTGAACCTGGGAGGCAGAGGTTGTAGTAAACCGAGATTATGCCATTGCACTCCAGCCTGGGGGACAAGTGTTAAGATCTTTACTCCAAAAAAAAAAAAAAAAAAAAAAGAATTCTTTATACTTTCTGCTCCTATTTTGCTGTGAACCTAAGCTACACATTTCATTAATTTAAAAAGAAAATACTTAACAAATTCCAAGATTCTCATATTTTTCCATAAAACTTTCCAAAATTACAGTTTTTGTAGGTGTATTTCTATATCAAGAAAAAACTAGCAAAGACATCATAAGAAGCTATTGCTGACACTTAGGTAGAGACAACTTCTCAGAGATGGAATAATCTTTTTGCTTTGCTTACTTGTTATACCCAATTTCTGTTCCAGTATTTGTTGATTCTAAGCAACAAAAAGAGACTCCAAGTAACAAACAAGAAAACACTAAAAACAGCAAAGGAAGGAAGGAGGGAGAGAGGAGGGGAGGGTGGGAGGGAAGGAGGAAAGGGAAAGAAAGAAAAGAAGGAAAGGAAAGAAAGAAAGGCACAATTGCATAAGAGAATTCATTGACTAACTAAAGTCTCTCATAGGAGGAATTGGACCATCAGGTCTCAGGAAGGACAGAAACAGGGCAGTCCTAGGAATTTTGGTGCTGAAAAACAATAGCATCTCTCCAGAGTGTTGCCATCAGAATGGAACGACTCCTACTGTAAAAAGCATTGTGCCATTTAGTATAAGATTTAAGTTCCTGAGAAAGAGAATGCAGTTGGTTTGGTTTGAGTCACGTGCCCATTCCTGAATAAATTTGGGATGAGGTGAGAGATGTGGCAATGGAGTACTTTCTGATGGCTGTGTATCAGTGTTGGACCCACACCTGGGTTTGATATAACTCACTGTCATAAGCAGAATAGATTCCTTTTAGAAAAAAAAGCAAAATTTTTTTGCCATTAGGAAAAGGGGAAGGGATGATGGCAGGGCCAGCTTAACAAATCTCTGCGACAATATTAAGTATGGTACGTAATACTTTGCATTTCATTTTATTGTTTATATGTCTATCACCCTTGCTGAACTTGAAATTGCTTAAAACAATGCCTGCAATGCCTAGTAAAAAAAATTAGATACATAGAGCTGTTTCAATAAGTGGTTTTTAATTGCTAGCTTAAAGTATTATCCATTGAAGGCATACTAACAGGGATCTTCTAGGAATATTGCCCAATGTTTTTAAAGTGAGGATATAAATTACAAATAACACATTAGGATAAGTTGTTTATCTAAGCACATCAAATCACTGCAATTGAAGACTCATAATTTTGGGGTTAGAAGCAAACTTACAGATCACATTCCAGCTCTTTTCTCATCTTCACGACCACCCTATCATGCCCCCACTACATGTGTCACATTAAGCAAAGGACTTTTTCATAACTTAAATGGTTTTATTTTAGGAACACATGAATTGTATAGCTTGAAGAAGATCCTTAATATGAGAAATAAATGTATACCAATGGGGTGTACTTTCTTAGTAATTGCAGAAAGAAATAACTGGACAAAATAGACATTTAGAAGACAAGCTACGGAGTCATAATTCCCACTCCACTACATCTGACCACAGTCAGTATGTGAAATGGGAATAATAATATCCACTTCATGGTTGATGTGAGTACTAAATTCAATAATGTTTATAAAGTCTTAGCACAGTTTGCAGCATATGATAAAACTCAATAAACAGTATAGCTTTTATTAAATCTGATCTGCCATTAGATTTGATATGCAAATTTTTCCAGGGGATTGCTTACAATAGCCACATAAATTATAAACAACCCATTAGAATATTCATATAGGAATCTTTGCTAGCTCTGATTCCATTAATGATGCATTATCAGTCTTATTAATGATCACTGTGCCATCCCTTACACAAATATTAAGCTTTGCCTTTTAGCCCTAGGCTCTTTACTCCTATGCTCATTAACTTTGTAGTGTTATCAAGTCATTCTCTGTCAATCTTTATTTTTGCCCCTGTAGGTGATTTTATACTAATAAGCGCACCTTGCATTTGGCAACCTTGCATTGAATGTTGCTTTATCCATTATCACAGGTTAGATATACTATGGCTCATTCAGCTTCGAAATTAAGCTGTAAGAATAAAAACATACAGTTTAAAGAAATTCTACAATCACTATAAACCTCTCTGCTTCCTTTTTACTTTTCTCTTTTCCTTTCCTATTCTGGACACCTGAGGGAGAATCTGGATGTCACACTCACATAAGTGCTACTTGACTATCTAGCGTTCAGGACTGAAGAACAATAAGGACATCCCTTGCTATAGCCCTCCCAGATTATGTCAATGTGGTGCTAGTTTGGGACCTTGTGTCGACATTTATAACTGTGCAAGGTCAACAAATTTCTTTATCTTACCCTTTCCTTATGCCAATCTCTCCAGATATGTTGTAAAATCTTCAAAATAAAAAAATAATTTCTTTCTTTTTCTTTCTTTCCTTTTTTTTTTTTTTTTTTTTTTTGAGGCAGAGTCTCACTCTGTGGCCCAGGCTGGAGTGCAGTGGTGTGATTGTGGCTCACTGCAATCTTCGCCTCCTAGGTTCAAGCAATTTTTGTGCCTCAGCCTTCTAAGTAACTGGGGCTACAGGTGTGTATCACCATGCCTGGCTAACTTTTTGTATTTTTAGTAGAGACAGGGTTTTACCGTGTTGGCTAGGCTGAATTCTAACTTCTGGCCTCAAGTGATCCACCCACCTCCGCCTCCCATAGTGCTGAGATTACAAGTATGAGCCACCACACCTGGCCAGGATGAAATTATCATTATTATTTAGTTGAATGGTGATATGATACAAAATATAATGCACGTTCTTTTTCCAACCCTTATAAATGTTCACTGATCTGTTTATTCAATAAATATTTATTAAGCCTCTCTTTTTTTTCTAGATGATAGAAACATAGCAGTGAACAATGCAGATATAATCTGCTTATAAAATCTAGAATGAAAGACTGGTGATGAAACAAGAAAACATAAAACAGAAGAGCAAACTCTGCCACAGAAGAGATTCAAGGTACCATGGAGGCGTACAGCAGAAACATGTAATACAAAAAATATCAGGAAAGACTTCCTGGGGGAAGCCTAGAATAAGAAGTGACATTTAGCTGTATTCAAAAGAGGATGAAGGAAAGAAGGAGTGAAGGCAGAGGAAACAGTGAAGACAAATATAAAAGGTCTACAGGTGAATATCTTGCATAGTTCTTCACACATAGACTCAGTAATCCCTTACTGATTGAAAGAGAGAGCAAAAACATGGCATATTGGAGGAATTAAAAAGAAGTTCACCATATGTCTTAATCTATGTCCTGCGGAAGACTGAAGTCTGGGTAACTCATGAAAGAAAGAGGTTCATTTGGCTTATGGTTCTAGAGGCTGGGAAGTACAAGACTGAGGAGTTGCATCTTGTGAGGGCCTTCCTGCTGTGTGATAACATGGTGGAATGCATATCATGACAAAAGAGAAATTGGGATCAAACTTACCATTTATCAGGAGCCCACTCCCGTGATAACTAACCCATCCCTGTGATAATGGCATTAATCCATTTATGAGGGTGGAGCCCTCGTGCCCTAATTACTTCTTAATGACCGCACTTCTTAATACTGCTAAAATGGCAATTAAATTTTAACCTGAGGTTTTGAGGAGACATTCAAATTATAGCATTTTGCCATGGCCCTTAATGTACTTCTCACACGCAAAATATATCCATTCCATCCCAATTGCCTCCAAAATCTTAACTTTTTCCAGCAACTCAAAAATCTGAAGTCCAGAGTCTTAACTAAATCAGATATGGATAAGACTCAAGGCATGATTCATCTGGAGATAAATTCTTTCTAGCTGTGAGCCTATGAAATCAAAACAAGATATCTACTTCCAAAATACAATGTTGTGACAAGCATACGATAGAAATTTCCATTCCAAAAGGGAAAAAGAGGCAAAAAAAAAAAAGAGGAGTAACTGGTCCTAAGTCCAAAACCCTAATAGGAAAAACAACACTAGGTCTTAGAGCAACAACTCCATTCACAGTACCAACTTTCTGTTTTATTTTATGTTCTGCTGCTATAACAGAATGCCACAGACTGAACACTTGAGAAAGAAAATAGATTTATTGGCTTACTGTTCTGGAGGCAAGGAAGTTCAACATCGAGGGGCCACACCTGGTAAGGCTTTTCATATTGTATCATAAGATGGTAGAAGGCATCACGTGGTAAGAGAGGGCAACAGTGAGCAAGAACACAGGACGGAGGAAGAATGGGGGCCAAATTTATCCTTTCATCAGGAACCCACTCCTGTGACAACTAATCCATTCCCTTGACAATGGCATTAATCACCTCTTAATGTTGTAATGTCGATTAAATTACAATGAGTTTTGGAAGATATATTCAAACTATAGTACCATGGCTAAAGTGAAGTGTACAAGTAAAGGAAACTTGCCAGTTAAAACAATGAATATGTAGGAGCAGATCATGTAACCTGCATAAAGGAGTCAAAGCATCATCTTTTTTGAACAATGGAAAGCAATTGAGGAGCTTGAAATAAGACAATGACTTGTAAAGACTTTTATTTTAAAAATATCAGTCTGTCTGTAGTGTGGAAAATAGATTGGGAGCAATACGGGAGATAAAGAAATCATTTTAAAGTCCATGGAATAATCCAAGCAAGAGAGAACAGTGACTGGGATTAAGGTATGTGGGGAAATGGTACGGATTTGATAAATACTTCGGCTTGTGTGAAAACGTCTTAAGACATTGGATGAAATGTGGAAGAGATCAAGGAGGAATCTCAGGTTACCGGCCTGAGTAGCTGAGATAAAGTAACATAGGAGAAAGAACAGGTTTGGAATAAGAGATAAATTGTTCTGTATTGAGTTGCAAATACCTGTAGAAAAATCAAGAAGAGATGTTTAGTAGGCAATTGATTAGCTGGGTCTGAAGCTCAGAGAAGCCATATGTGCTGGAAATAAAAATTTGGAAAATGTCAGAATATGGATGGAAAATTAAACATACTGAAATAGATACGCTCTTACATTTGGAGGAGATTCTGGCCAATACCAGCACTGAAGACCTAAACAGATGAAGACGAAAACACAAGGAAAACTGAGAGGAAGGGGCCAGAGTTATGTGAGAAACCAGGAGCATATGACACCACATAAGCCAACGACAAGATCATCTTAAGACAGGGGAAGTTATTACCAGTGTCAAATGCTGTGAGTGGGTTAAATACAATTATGCCTGAAAAGCATCTATTTAATCAACTTTGCAACAAGCTTACTCCTTGTCACCTATACGAGTAGGCACCGAAGAATAGCAGGAGCATAACTCAGATTACTTTGGGTTAAAGAGTGAATGAGAGATGAATAAATGAAAGTAACATATAGACTTCTTATTTCAGGAAGTTTTGCTGTAAATTGAAAGAAAAATGAGGCAATACCTAAAGGAAGATCTGGGGTTTGTGGGAGTGGCTTACATATAGACTGGAAAGAATAACCAAAGAGAGCAAAGCTAAAGAAAAGGAAGAAAGAGCACAATTAATAGAGTGAGCTCTCTGCAAAAGCATGAATAATGGGAATTAGGAACCCAGAAGAGAGAGAACATTTATTTGGGGGAAGGGTTACACATTCTACAGATATATGTAGAACAGCATAGATATAGATGCAAGTGTGTGTGTGCAGAGATAGGAGTTGGAGACTTTGGCTGATAGTGTCTATTTTCTCTGTAAATTAGGAAGTGAGGTCATCTAATGAGAGTTAGAAGGAAAGTGGTAGGATACAAAGTTGAAGGACAATAGAGGCTTGAGAAACAACAGCACATCAGAAAAACAGAGAAGGATAATCAGGTGACACTGAGAGCTCAGTAGACTCCAGGATCTTAAAGTTTTGGTTGTACCGATCTTCAGAATTGTGTAACTAGCAGTTTTCAGTACTGCAGGCATAGGCAGCAGTGAAAAACAGTCGGACAGAACCAATTGGATTATTCAGAAGGCAAATAGCTGGCCTTCTGCAGGGCTTATAAGGAGGAGTTACATTTTTGAATTAAGAAAAATTCATGTAAAATTGACATAATTACTTCTCCCAGTGCCACAAGGATGGAAGGAATAGTGGAAGGAGCAGGGGGCTAACAGACAAGACCTGAATTCTAACCATAACTCTGTCCCCAACAGCCATGCCTCCTTCTTCAAGTCACTGGGGCTCAATTCCCTAATCTATAAAATAAAAACTGTAGAAGAAATTCCCCTCAAATTAGTGATCTACGTTTTTGTGAAAACATGGCTGCTCACCTATATCAGGTGTAAGGGCACCTCCACATTACGGTAAATTGAAGAAAACATTTTGCAAACAGGAAAACTCAGGGGTAAATGTCTAGAAAACCACTTATGCTAGAGAACAGAGATCCCCTGATTATCTCTAAACCCACATCTTCCTCACATTCAGAAAAACTCTCAGATTAGGCTTGCATTGTGAGAGGTCTGTAGAGTCTGTGGCATTATCAAGAAAAGCAGTTCACCTTGCTGGTATATCCCAGAGAGAAGACAGCATCTCCTGAACTGTGCGAAGTGACTGGTCCAGGAAGTATCCATGAAAATTAACATCCTCCCCAGAGAGAAAAAGACATGTTAGGGGACAAGATTAACAAACTTTTGCGTAATTCAAAAATTCATCAACACACAGTTTACAGTCACATCAAAATAAAAAATAATAATAATAAGTACCTTTCCTAGAAACTCAGGCCAGAGAATAGGGAAGAGATTTTTCTTTCATTCTCTTTCTCTGTCAGATGAGTGATTTCAGAACAACTACTGAGTGTTGAACAATAAGACATTCAAGGACCAAAACTAGAGAGTCATTTTTTTCACCACAACACCCTCGGGTAGCTGTTCGCTGTCTCTGGCAGACAAAATTATTTTCCAGTAGTTCCTGGAGGACCATCTATAAACAAATTAGAAATTTCAAAGGGTTTGTTTTCTGCCTTCTGGCTGCCAGTAGGAGCCGTTCCCTTTGTGTCCTTCATATGAAAAAGTAATTTAACAAAGAAAAAAGAGAGAGAGCTCCTTGGCTCAAAACACACAAATAAGTCCACCCCTTTCCCCTCCCTTCTGTGTGTCCCCTCTGTCCATTGTCACGTTTGGTCAGTTTTCTGTCAAAACAACTTTTATTGTATGCAGCTTTCAGTCTTGCAGGGCTCCAGGAGCTTGGGAGACAAGCCATTTTCCTACAGCAATTTCATCAATAAGAAAAAAATGGAAAATGAGTACTGATTTATGGCTGATTCTTCGTAACAAATAGCAGCAGCAAGTAAATGCCCACCCGGCTCTGTAGGGAGGAAAAGTTAAGTGCGTCCATCCCCACCCAGTTCAGATGCAGACCCAAGCCAGTGCGGGCCTCAAAACAAAAGAGAGCTTTCTAAGCATTTCACAACAGCTTGTCAAGTAATGCACAAGGACATATTTCAAAGGAAAGAAAAAAAAATCAAGTCTGTCGCCTGCTAACTCAGAGCTGGAGTGAGGCTTAATATCTACTAAAATAACCTTAATCTCCAAAATATCCACCGGTAGACAGGTATGAGAAATGTGTTATGCTCCACATGAGGACATTAGCACAATTGCTTCCAGGTTCCTGATAAGGAAACTGAGACCTGAACAGTAGGGAGGCTATGTCTGTAGTGACGTGGCAAGCTGTCTTGAAGACAGGACCAGCAGGCCAGGGGAACTGCCCCGTATTTTATGTGCTCTAAAGTCAGCATATGGAGAATAAGATGCTTTCCTGAGTTTTTGGCATGAAAAGTCCATTTTCTCATTATTATCTTAGTTTTCATTCTCTGGGATTGATTGGGGGCTTGGCTGGCAGTCAAGAGCTGAAGAACAGGAGGTTCACAAACACAGCTATTTCTAGTATGCTGATACTCTCTACTAATCATGGTTTAAGTGGCATGCCAAATCTAGACTTTGCTTTCTCGGGCCCCATTCAGAGGTTTGCACTTTGAGGTGAAAAGGTCTTAAAAGCCTTCCTAGCACACTGCGTTTCATTTAAGGACCTTCTTGGCTCAGGAAACCCAATTTGAAGCCATTGGGAGTATGCCAATAAAAAAAAAAAATACTGTGTGGCCTTAATTCAGTTCTGGGTATTTTTTAGAAACATATTTTGGCATATCTTTATTTTCTAATTCTATGTCTGTAAAATTTCTGGATTCTGTGGGTAGATTTCCAGCAGCAATTCCAGGCTTGGGGTCAAGAAAAGAATGAAAAATGACTTGTAGGAGAAAAGGCTTCAAGAGCCACAGCCTGCATGTGCCTGCATGTGTATATGTGTGTGCCTGTTGCTGCGGGAGGCGGAGGTGAGCGTTGGGTGGAGCACTAGTGAACGAAGTGCTGTAGCACAGAAATGTGACGCTCCCGTTTGGCTAAGGTTCAAATACAGCTTCACTCTATAACCCTGATTAAACAAATGTTTAGAAAAATGTTCAAGTGATAAGCACCCAAAAAACCATTTACCCACCTCCCAGTTGAAATACTTCAATAACTCACTCTCAAACAAGTGTTCTCCATGCATGCTTCCAGATGCATGTTTGGGAGCCAGCTAAGAAACCAACATTATTTTAAATTAATTTACTTTTTGAAATAGTACTCACAGAAAATGTATTCCTCATCTGTTTCCCATGAATGAGATGAATCCATCCCTTTCTGCATGTGTTAAAGTGAAGCATAACCTTGAAAGCAGAGAAAAGGAGTCAGTTTTCAATGAAAGTATTTATAGTACTTGGGCTGAAATGATTGACCTAGGTTCAAATGACTAATAAAGAACAGACAAATATTTCTTCCCTTCCCCCAATAACATGAAAGAATACAGTATTAGGTTGAAGACAAGATTTAATAAGCCCCAAACACATGTAATCTAAGGAAGATGAAATGTAAGTCACAGAGGGAGTCTTGGTAGTATATTCAATACCATACAGCAGTTTTACAAATTGTTTATTTCCTTTACCAGATGGACCCTTTTAAATTTCCTCTCTGTGTACCTTAGTGCTAATGGAAAACCCACCTGAATTGCTTCACTGCCTGCACAGCCCTTTCTGGGACCCTGGCCAGGCGCAGTGCATGCAGGGTTAATGCCAGTCTTGAGCAGCTCTCTCTGCCCTGAGTAAGGTTATTAAATAGGAACATTTGACTCATAATTTGTTCTCCTCATGTTAAATAGATTGCAATAACTCAGCTATCCAGGATCTGTTTATCAATGCTCTGTGGCTTCCAGCAGCAAATATTTTATAACCACTAAGTAGATGTTCAGACCAGTCATCAAATGAAAATCTCCTGTACTCAGAGCTGGTGTTATCATCACAACCCACTGAAGAGCCCTGGAGAGGCAGTAACCCTGCCCCAGAGTCTGTTAGGCTTAGCTAGATCCTCATCCTGGGGAATTCTCTTCTACTAAATGATTTAAATAGAAACTAGCTCACCATCAGAAGAGGTATGTCATCTCAAGAGACTATTGGTTGGCCTATACTGTCCTAGTAAATTGCCATTTTATTTAGTTTTACTGTCTTCTTTATATGCCTTCTAATAAACATTTTATATGCATTCTCATTCAAGAAGAGAAACAAGAAAAAGAAAGGGCAGGTAAATAGATTCTCCAACAGTCTGCATTATGTTGATGCTGTATTCCTAAGACTAGACCATTTGAAATGGGCAACTTATTATTGCCACAGATATGCTTCTTCATAACAATCAGATTTTTGTTAATGAACTGCAGTGGTTCTGGCACTGTTCGCTTAAGATTTAAGGTACCTTCCCCAAAATGAAGGGCATACAACAATTTAACTGCAGGTTATTGGCCAGTTGTTAAGGTACAGGTAATGAAATCAGATCCTAAGGAAACTATTAAGTAATCTAATGTCTAAAATAGTACAGGAATAATGCAGGGGCCCAGACACTTGGCCTCCTGGAGGTTCAACAACAACTGACATGAGGCAGATTAATAAAAGAAAAGGCATACAAGTTATTTACTATGTATACAGAGGGGTCTTCAGAATGAAGACCCAACTCCCCAGTAAGGTACAGAAAGAAGTTTATATTCCATCTTGAGGTTTCAGAAAGAATGGGGGCTTGGGTGGCCAAACAGGCTATGGGAGAGGGGAGAAGAGGAATTCTGGAGAGGAGCAATAAGTGATTACCAGGGAAAATGGATGGGGAACAGAGGTGAACTAGTAAATAGCTATCGTTGGAGTTTGAATACGTCTGAGAGACAGCCATCATTTTGCCAAAGGGTCTGTTCAGGTTTGGTTCACATTCTTGGTCTTTTTTTCTTCAATAGATCATGAGACCAGAGGAACAGAAAGGAAAACCAACTGTTCTCCTATGTGGGCACAAACTTTAGGCAGATAAAATAACTTCAAAGACCAACTTTATCCTATGCGTTATGGGAGACCTAGGTTAGAGGGACCTTGAGGCTTCTTCATTTCAGCGTGTCAAAATGCCATATTTGGGGCACTGGTTTCTGAGCCCCAACATTAACATTTATCATTTTTATTATTAAATGAAAATTTCCACATGCTGAAAAAAAAATGCTTGTGGTTTGATTTTTGAAGCAAAGTTCTTGTACTTATCAGTTATATAAACAAATGAATTACCCATTGTAATTAAGCTTCTTTGAGTGGGTCTACACAAGATGCAGGAAAGGCATTTCCCCAAAGGAATAGGGCCATTCCTAGTAAAAGACAATGAAAGAAATGCAAGGAGACAAAACACCCCTTAAGTCATCTAATGTTGCCTACTATCCTGAAAATCTTCTCCCTAAATGTCCCTGTTTTCTGTGGGTTACAATAGCCACATTAATCACAGAGTATTAGTCCCGTCACTATGACAACTACTGAAAATCTCATGAAGAGAATGATTTACAATAAGAAAAGAAATAAGAAGATTATTAAAGGCGGCTTCTCATGATGAAGTGATATTTGATCTGCGTTTTGAGGAAAAAACATGTAATAAGACAAATTCAAGAGAGTTTAGGGTTAAAGTTATCCTAAATGTAAAGTCCCTTTAACTCTAAAGAATTTGGAAAATTCTGCTCTAATTCATACGTAGAAAGAAGCAAGAGACAGCTGTTCTCACCCTAACAACAAAAAGACAGGAAAAGCTACAGAATAATAATTTTTTAAAACCTATCAGAAACGGAGACAAAGAAAGCCACGTGAAGTAAATACCAGAGATAGCGACGGATCCTTTTCAAGAGAGAAGAGACACACCACTGCTCTCATACCTGGCAGAACTTCAGGAGGGAGAGGAATATGCCAGAAATGTAGTCACCAAAATTTGAATGACCTTTTAATAGCTTCATGTGGGAAGTATGATAGATCACAATCCGAGGGAGTCCCAGCCACAGAGCAGGGCTCCAAGCACTCACAGTGTTGTTTCCATGAGTCTTCCCTGAGTGCTCAGGAGTAGTGTATCTGTCCAACATGGTGAAACCCCGTCTCTACCAAAAATACAAAAATAGCTGGACATGGTGGTGCACGCCTGTAATCCCAGCTACTCGGGAGACTGAGGCACGAGAATTGCTTGAACCCAGGAGATGGAGGTTGCAGTGAGCTGAGATCATGCCACTGCGCTCCAGCCTGGGTGACAGAGTAAGACTTTGTCTCAAAAAAAAAAAAGACAAACCAAAAAAACCGAGAAAAACAAAAGTAGGTGCAGAGAAGACCTGGAAGAGATACCCCTTGAGACGGTGTGTTTGTGTATGCGTATAAATATGGTTTATATAATAGGTATTGTGCATATATGCATATATATGATTTCTTTATATGATGTTACATATTTTCCTTATATTATATACTATATACTTCTATAGATTTATATTTATTGATATAAATATTATATAGTATATAATATTTAGCATATATATTTAGTATATATTTAGTAAACATAGTATATATATATAGTATATTTAGTATTATATATATGTATGTACTATATAATATTTATATTATAAAGTATAATATATGCACATATAGTACATAACACATACAAATATATAATTTCTTCTCCTTTTTTTCATTGCCCAGGCTGCAGTACAGTGGTGCAACCTCAGCTCACGCAACCTCTGCCTCCTGGGCTCAAGTGATCCTCCCACCTCAGCCTCCCAAGTAGCTGGGACTACAGGTGCTCACCACATACCCAGCTAATTTTTGTATTTTTGGTGAAGACGAGGTTTGCCATGTTGCTCAGGCTGGTCTCAAACTCCTGAGCTCAAGCAATCCTCATGCCTCAGCCTCCCAAAGTGCTAGGATTATAGGCATGAGCCACTGCACCCAGCCAATACGTAATTTATTTAAAAACCTTTTTGTCTGAAGCAAAAATAGTAACAATGATTATGCTGTTTATACCATATATAATAGCAAAATATAAAATCACAAGAACACAAAGTGTGGGAGGAGATAGAGGAAGTTATTCTATTTTAAAGGTTCTTGTGTGTTTCATTAAAGTAGATGACAATTTAATAATTCACACTGTAAACTCTAAAGCAATTACTAAAAATAAATTTAACACAAAAAAATAAAGATAATACATAAGAGAAAACAGAATACTAAAACTAATGCAATTCACTGAAGAGAAGTCAAGAAAGGAGGAACAGCAGAGCAGAGACTATATGGATGAAATATAAAACAAACATCAACATGGAAATCTTAAATACAACTATACCAATAATTACAGTAAATGTAAATGAACTAAACACAGTTATTGAAAGATAGAAATTATCAGATTGGATTAAAAAATCATGACCCAACTTTATGCCCCTTGTAAGAAACACATTTTGGGTATGAAGCACAGGCAGGTTGACAGTAAAAAGGTGGAAGAAGGTGTAGCCTGCATGGCAAATGATGTCCAAAGAAGGCACCATCAATTCCTACCTTGCCTGGACAAGCAGGCTACTTCTCACATCAAAAGGTACAATGTAATTATCCCCTTGAACTTATGCTTAGGCTGACTTCAGTGACTTGTTTAATGAACATAATATAACAGACATGACATTCTGGGACCTCAGAGGCTACTTGATCATAAACCTTGCAACTTCTGCCTGAGAGTCTTAGAATGCTTGCTTTATGGATGATCTCTTTGAGGAACCAAGCACCAGGTAATGAAAACTCTGGGTCATTCCTTGTGTAATGAGGAAAAGGAGAGGGAGGTGATGGAAATTATGTGAAGAGATCCCTCCACATGGACAGAAATATCTGAAATAGGAGAGAAGTATTTCTCTACAGAGTTCTATAACTTTGGTGTTTTTGTTTTTTTCTTAACACACTGGACTTACCTATGAAGTACAGGGTCAGTTTAGAGTGGCAGAAAGTGGGTAGCAATCACACTAGGGTGGTGATAGGGGATACTGGGCTAGTTCTACATGAAGTTATTTCCACAGTGCCATTCTTTTTTTGGTATCCTCCTGGGACCACTGGGAAGAAATACTGAGGAGTGATTGCTAATGCATATAGGGTATCTTTTAGGAGTAGTAAAAATATTCCGGAACTCAATTGTGGTGACGGTTGCATAATCTTGTGGATATATTAAAATCCACTGAATTCTCCACTTTAAAAGGTGAGTTTTATGTTATATGAATTATATCTCATTTTTACAAGAAACAAGGAAAACACTGAGCATACTTTTGAATCAAAGCTGCTGTTTGTACTTCAGAATCCTGTGCCCCTAGGGCCCAATGAGGATCATTCTATATCCTGACAATGCTATCTTTCCTCCTCCCACAAATAATTCCTGTTATCTGGCATGTTCTCTTAGAACCAGTTCTGTCTGATTTTGCAATAATCATTCCAAACAGCAACTATTTTTGTAACTCAAGATTCTTCAGGTTGGCAAGTTGAACTAGGCTCAGCTGGGCAGTTCTCTGGTCTTGGGTGGGTATATATGTCTGCATTCAGCTTCTGGGTAAATGAGGGGTGACC
The DNA here is from genome assembly GCA_963573385.1 of Cacajao melanocephalus. Classification (NCBI taxonomy): domain Eukaryota; kingdom Metazoa; phylum Chordata; class Mammalia; order Primates; family Pitheciidae; genus Cacajao; species Cacajao melanocephalus. The sequence continues at coordinate 155,589 of CAUYLG010046400.1, forward strand.
TAGTCTAGGACAGGTTCAGCTGAGTGGATCATCTTTGCTCTACATAGTTGCTCATTCTTCAGCTGGACTGGGATTGTTGTCATGGAGCCAAGCAGAGTTCCAAAAAAGAACAAGTAAGTGTGCTTAGGGGAAGGGATACATCATCACTTCCATCACATTCTATCAGCCAAAGTAAGTCATGAAGCCGGCCAAAGTCATGAAGCCAGGCCAGAATTAAGAGAAGCAACATATGTTTCTTTTCTTGATAAGAGAAGTTGCAAAGTCACATTGTAAAGGGTATAAATTTAGGAAAGACTAAAGAGTATTGGGCGTTTTTCTAATACACTATTTCCTACAGCAAAAGTTCCAAGACAACATCTATGCAGTTGGTTTAGAGAACAACCAGCACATATCAGAGAGGTAGGATAAAAGGTTTATGATGGAAAATTTCTAAGAGGAAAAACAACATCAAACAAATAGGCAACCAGATATGTTAGACCAGGCTAAAAGATGTTTTAGTGTTCCGTCCAAAACTTCTAATATAGATTACAGGATCACAGAAAACAATCTCGTCAGGTGTGGTATAGTTTGGCTATTTCCCACCCAAATCTCATCTTAAATTGTAGTTTCTATAATCCCCATGAGTTGTGAGAGGGACCCCATGGGAGGAAATTGAATCATGGGGGTGTTTATCTTCATGCTGCTCTCATGATGGTGAATGAGTTCTCTTGAGATCTGACGGTTTTATAAGGGGCTTTCCACCTTTTGCTCAGTATTTCTCCTTCCTCCTATCATGTGAAGAAGGACATGTTTGCTTCCTCTTCCACCATGATTGTAAGTTTCCTGAGGCCTCTCCAGCCATGCAGAACTGTGAGTCAACTAAACCTCTTTCCTTTGTAAATTACCCAGTGCAGCAGGGCACGGTGGCTCACACCTATAATCCCAGCACTTTGGGAGGCCTAGGTGGGCAGATCACCTGAGGTCGAAGTTCGAGACCAGCCTGGCCAACATGGCAAAACCCCATCTCTACTGAAAATACAAAAATTAGCTGGGCATGGTGGCACGTGCCTGTAATCCCAGGTACTTGGGAGGCTGAGGCAGGAGAATTACTTAAACCTAGGAGGTGGAGGTTGCATTGAGCTGGGATTGCACCATTGCATTCCAGCCTAGGCAAGAAGAATGAAACTCCATCTCAAAAAATAAATAAATAAATAAATTACCCAGTGTTGAGCAGTTTTTTATAGCAGAGTGAGGAAGGACTAACACAAGGTGTCCAGTGGGTGATATAATTATGTGGAGTGGCCAAAGGTAAGTCACAAGGAATGAACTGGAGAGTATACGCCCAACCTAAAACATTCAAATTATTAGCTTCAGTAAAAATAAAAAGGGTTTCAAACATAGTATACTATAGACTATGTGGTTATATTTATATATTCATCTACTTACATATTTACATGGTCATAATGCAAATACTGAATATTAATTTAACAGCTAAAAACCATGATGTAACTACAATGGGAAAATTAAGTAGGGAGAGATGTATGTATTTGAATCAGAAAGCAGAGTAAGAGTTGAAGAATAAAAATCCAAAGATCAATAGAAAACTTAAAACATCTCAAGTATGAATATTGCTGGTATGAACTAAGACACATTCGAGATTTACTGAGAAAGTCCAAAGATGCAAGCTAAAACACAGAGATGTAAAGCTAGGTGATGATGTTAGCTTGTCCTATATGTTATATTAGTACCTGTATTTGTCTAAAAATAAGTTTATTTGAAATACTCTGGGCAAAGTAGTGTAAAACATAATTTAAACCATGTGCTAATTATACCTAAATACATGTAGAGGAAGCAGTTTTTAAATTTCCAATTTCAAGTTATCAACCTTTTTGACTGTCCTTAAAAAAGTAGTTAATGTAGCTGCAGAATGATAGTAAATGATTTTGAAACCTCAGTTTATTGGGAAGATTTAAAAAATTCATCAGTATTTACTTGAAATGACTCTACCCATGAGCATGAGTTGAAAGTCACTACCTTTAATGACTTTAAGATATCCTACTCCTCCTTTAAGATAAATTTACTAACTTTGTCCTGAGTCTGCTATTTTAAGGACAACCTTAAACTTCATATGGAGCAAATTAGTATGTGGAAATTCATACAAAATCTACAATAGAAGAACATGCAGGCAAACACATTCTGGAATGATGAAATAATCTTTTCATCCCCCGGCTTGGGTGCAGGTACTTATTTTTAGCTCAGAGGCTTTATAATTTTTATAAAATAAGATTACCTATAAATCTTTCTTGTCAGAAAACCAACGGTAATTGACAGTGTTTTTCGGATTTTGGCTTCCTTGAAGCAATTCTCTTTCACTTTCTGTATTTCGAAAACCACATACCAAGGCCAATTAGATTGATGTATTGGCCAGTAGGCATGGGTAACCTATAGAATGAGGAACTGGCCACAGCCATTGCTCCCACAGGAACACTCATGAGGCACACCTGAATCTCATTCAAGCTTTCACTGTGTAATGCCCTCATTTTAAGCAGAGCCTGTGGGTAATAAACAAAATACATCTCAGTGGTAAAACCACTCTATCCTGTTGAGCATACCACATCTTCAGAACCACAGGGAAACCAAGCATTGTTTTGTGATTTTTTTTTTTAAAGAAAGAAAAAGAGAGAAAAGAAGAAAGAAAGAGTGAAAGAAAGAAAAAAAAGAATGTAAGAGAGAAAGAAAGAAGAAGAGAAAGCGAGAGAGAACAGGATTCTTGTTCTATTGCCCAGGCTAGAATGTAGTCTAAAAATGGGTATTAAATAACTCTTTAATGCCAATAATTGTGCTTAACAATGGAGACAGGAAGGAATATGGGATGAAAATAACAAACAAGCAGCCAACCAATATTTTATTTAAACCTACGAAATGCTATGCAATTGCTGAGGAGTGATTTACTTCCAATTATGTGGTCACTTTTAAAATAGGTATAATGCGATGCTGAGAAAAATGTATGTTTAATGGATTTGGGGTGGAGAGTTCTGTAAATATTTGTTAAGTTTACTTATTCCAGGTCTGAGTTCAAGTCCTGGATATCCTTGTTAAGTTTCTATCTTGTTGATCTGTCTAGTATTGACAGTAAACACTGATTCTTTTACATTATTTAACAAATGACTATCTAGTGTCATTTAATAGCCACTGTCATTAAAATTTCAAAGCATTTTACATACTGCCAGATGCTGATTACCAAGCTGAGTCTTATTTATTATCATTTACCCTTTCTCTCCTGAGAAATAGTCAATTCCGCTTATACTCATCATCTCTCCTGTTGACCTACCAAACTTAATAGGAGGGTTGAAATAGCAATCAAAGTTTATGCCCAATTCCTATTGCATTTTTAACGTTAGAGATGAATTGAACTTACTTTTCTATGCATTATGGAGAAAATAAAGGTAGTAATAGGATGCCTGAGCAAAGATTGTTGGAAGATAATTTCATGAGTAAATGTCAGATCAATAGTATTATATTCTGCTGACATTTCTTTTCTTGTGATGCCTCTAGCTCAGCTAGAATCTAAACTAAAATCACATAATAAGCATAACCAAGGAAGCATTGCCATTGACTGTTGGTCTTATTGAGTTCTTTTTCAGGAGTTCATACTACCTGAAAGAAAAGATGTATTTCTTCTATTTCTGTGATCTAAATGGGACATTCTTACTACTGCATTCACTGTGCTTGTCATTTTTTTTCCCTCTCTGGCTTCACCCTGGATTGCTTTATTATATCATTTTTTACAGTTACACAAAGCCACATGTCAAAAATGGTAGTGTCCTTGATTATTTTTATATCACTGTTCAACAGCCTTAAACACCTAATTTTATATATGCACAGTTGATAAAAAGAGCTTTAGATTTTCTTAGGCAATAAACATGACACATCCTTCCTTCCATAGGCCATGAAAGTAGCTTCAGTCTCCCGAATACCACAGCAGACAGAGCCTTTATGATTGCCTTTTGCTGCTAGTCATTTGATGTCTTATTGGCACTGGATTAAAAATGAAAAATGTCTTCCTTAATTCCAGATTTCTTTGAGATAGGTTTTATTTTCACTAAGTGCAATCAGCACTAATATGAGTAATAAATTTAAAAACAGAAAGAAGAATGTGATAACTATTTCAAATGCTACGAAATAGTATTTTTTGAAATTTCTTTTAAATAGCAATTTTTACCACTCAAATAACTATAACCTAATATAGTCTTTATTTCAAATAATAGAAATATATCAAAATTATTTCATTTAAAAAGTCAGAAAGTATACAAAATGTTTTCACATTTTGTTTCATGTTATTGGATTTGGCTTTACACATCCATCCTCCATAATGAATAGGGAGCAATGATATTTTACAAGTGACTTTTTTCTCCCACACCCTACCTCTAATCTGTAGCAAATTCTTTCTGTTTTTTTTACATCCTCTCCTCTCTTGCCAATGGTTTCAAATACTTCAATTTCTCACATGAATTGTTAAAATACCTTCCAACTGGTGTCCTTACGTTTTGCCTTATCCTTTTGTATTCTATTCTCAACACAATAACCAAAGTGTTATTTTCAAAACATGTCAGATCATGTCACTTCATGCTCAATAATTTTCCAACTCATAAGAGTACATGCCAAAGTCATCGAAGTGTCATCCAGGATCATACTCTGTCTCCACCTCCAACCCTGGTCCCTACTTCTCTCATCTCATCTCCCATTAATATGCCCCACCCCCTTCTCCATTCCTGCTACATTATCTTCCTGACTGTACAGATGACAGGCACCACATGATATCTTTTTCTGGTTCTAATTCAAATGTCACCACAGTGAAGCCTTCCTTACCATTCCATTTACAAATGCAGTCCTCTCCCTTGCCCCTTCATACCGATCCCCATTTACATATCACTTTTTTCCAGAGCACTTGTTAACCAATTGATATATTTGATGAATTTATAAATTTATTGTTTTGTTCCTTTTCTTCTTGAATAAACTCCATAAGTGCAGAGATTTGTTTTTCTCTTTTATTTGCTGCTGTATATCCAGTTGCTAGAATATTGCCTGGTAATAGCAGGGGTTTGATAAATATTTATTTGAATGACTATGAATAAATGAAAAAATGTGCTTGGCAGAATACTTGGACATAGTAATTACACCATAAACAGTAGCTATTATTACAAAGATTTTTTCCAGGAAATCTAAATTATTTATAATATCCAGGAATTATATACAATAGCCAAAGATTATATATAGTATGTGATCTATATTGTAGTAAAATCTACATTTGAACTCCACTAATAGAACTTGGACAAATTTTAAATTTCAATGAACATTTATTTCTTCATCTATAAAATAGAACTATGAACACCTTATAGGTTATATTTTTTACAAATATTGTGTGAAATGTCATGTTTAGAAATAAAAATGTTGATTATCATGTTTGGTCTAAATCCATAGGACGTGTTTCTTCCTGCTTCTTACTCATCACCTCTTAATGCTCTCTGGCAGTTATTTTTTGAGAGCTTATCATGTGCCAATCACTCTGATTGCTATTGGATATCAAAGTGTGAGACACAGTCCTTACTCTGAAAGTATTTACAGATCATTGAATAGGCAAACACCCAAGCAAAAAGAAAAAAAAGTTTTCAAAGTAATAGAGAAAGCAAAATAATGGAAATATAGAAGCACCTAACAGTGGAATTTAGGGAAATTGCCTGGATTAGGCTAAGCTAAATCTTGAAGGATGACTGACATTTATGCAAACCCAGAAGTTAAGGAAGCTGTTCCTGGGGAAGAGAATGGCATAAGCAAATATACAGAGGCCTGAAAGAACATAGTATTTTTGGGAATTTATGACCAACTTTGTAAGACTAGAAGTTAAGGTAGAAACCAGGAGGGGCGAGAGATGATGAAGGGGGATTTGGATGACACAAGAGTATAGAAAGACTTATAGATCATATTAAAAACCTGAGATTTTATCCAATTTTCAATGATGTAGGGGATGGGGGATAGGAGTATAGCATAGTCACATCTGTGCTTTAGAAAGTTAAAATGCCAAATAAATAAAGGATGGATTTTTGTGAGAAGCAGCAAAAGTAGTGCTGTGGAATTTGGAATATGCATAGAATTTGGATGGAAGCATGAAATTTGGAAGTCGATTTTTAAATTCCAATCCCACTGGTTCTACAATCACTATTAATTGCAAACTCTCTCTTATGTCTAATTCTACAGGTAACTTCCATTTATAAACTGTGCGGTCCTAGAAAACTTGTCTGTCTAAATTTCTTTATCTGTAAAAACAGAATTAAAATCCATATAGTTCCATCAATGTATTATTGCATTAAAATCATTAAACTTGTAAATTACAAGTATATTTGACTAAATTTATTAATTATCAACACTTTTTATTTGTATAAAAAAGAAATACAGAAGACTAACTAGAAGGTTATATTTTATGTTACCTGTAAAGTTAAAAAGGGTTACACCATCAAATTAAAATGTTGTTTTCCACCGAACTATCAGTGATAGTAGTGATAGAGAGTAGGAGATGGATTTACAAGTATTTGTGAGATTAAAACTGGCAGAGCTTGGTGAGTCCTGGCCAGATTTCTGGCAGAGGTTTAGTGGAGGTAGGGGGAGTGTTGGTGGCTGGGGAGGAGAGTCTTGGTTGAAGAAACCTGTGACTTCTTTGACAGAGCACTAGGATTCACGTCTGAGCAATTCAATTTGTTCTCTAATGAAATATGGGATACAGAAGTGGATGTTTCATAGAATCCAGGTCTATCTATCTAATCTTTTATCAAATATTTGTTTATCACATATTTTATACCAGCATTATACTAAGCTCTGAGGATACAAGGACAAAGCAGATGGAGCTTAAAGTATAATGGAAGAGAAAAAAATAATAATTGAAATAATCTAGTTGATGAAATAAACAATTCTGTAAATAAATGATATTCAATTACAAAGGTAATAAGTGCTCTGAAGAAAATTAATGACAGAAAACAGACCATATAGCATGGAGATTGACCTAGTCTAGAAGATCAGTGAAGTTTTCTTAAATTATGACATTTTAAAAAAGAATCTGAGAGACAAGCAGTAGATAAGAAAGACAATGCTAGTAAGGTAAGCAAAGATCAAATATACCAGGATTCTTCTTGGCCCAATAATAACTTTCTGGAGTAGTTGTTAAAGGTAATGGAAAGCCATTGAAGAGTTTAAAGTAGAAAAATGTCCAATTCTGTTTGTACCTTAAAAATTTCCCTTTTGTAACATTTTATAAGAAATGGATTAGAGCGGAGAAAAAGATTGAGTGTAGTTAAAATTTTTGCAGTAGTTTAGGCAGGAGAACATAGAGACCTAGACTAGTCAGGTAGTGGCGCAAATGAAAAGAAATAGAGAACCTGAGAAATATCTTACAGGTAAAATAGTATTTTGTAACAGATCAATAGGCCACATCTTCCTAATGGCAGGTGTCTTAGTTTCTCTGGCATTGCTATAAAGGAATACCTGAGGCTGGGTAATTTATAAAGAAAAGAGACCTATTTGGCAGACAGGGCTGCAGTTTGTACAAGAACCGTGACACTAGCACCTCCTTCTGATGAAGGCTTCATGAAACTTCCACTTACAGCAGAAAGCAAAGGGGAACAGACATCATATTGTGGGAGAGAAAGAAAGAGAGAAGGAGAGGGCAGAGGCTCCCTCTTAATATCTGTTATCTTGGGGGCTGCTCAAACAAGAACTCACTCATTACTGTGAGGATGTCACCGAGTTCATGAGGGATCTGCCCCCATGACCAAAACGCCTCCCACCAGTTCCTACCTCCAACATTAGGGATCAAATTTCAACATGAGATTTGAAGAATACAAATATTCGAACTATATCTGCAGGATTTCACACTTGTCCGTTCTTAGGGTGTGTGTGTGTGTGTGTGTGTGTGTGTGTGTGTGTGTGTATCTGTCTGTGTATGTCAGAAAGGGAATTGTAGGGAGGAAAAAGGAGAAACGTATTTCACATAAATACAGAGCTACTATCTGTATCATCTAGATCTTCAGCTCAGTGACTACAGCTGTTTCTAGATTTCCACCACTAAGTATTTGACTTTATTCATCAAATATGTTTCTTATACAATGCTCGGTTGTTCAAGAAGATATAATAACCTGTGTGTAATCTCTGATACACTCAAGGTTCTATTTACTGCCTGTTGACACCTCTGAAACCTGATTTACGTTCAAATTCCTCATGCCTCTCTTCAGCTAGTGGGAAAATGTTTTTTCTCTTCCTAGAGGAAAAACATTTATCTTTTCCTGGAACCATACTTTTTGTATGATGTATTTGTTATCTATTGCTGAATAACAATTTATCTGAAAACATGGTGGCTTAAAACTAGACACAGTTATTATCTCAAAGGCTCTTTGGTCAGGAATCTAGGCATGGCTTACCAAGGTTCTCTGATTTAGGATTTCTCCCATAATGTTGCTATTAAGGTATTGTTTGAGCCTATGATCTCATCTGCAGACTCAATTGGAGAAGGATCTGCTTCTAAACGTACTCATATAGCTGTTGGTACATTTTAGATTTTTTGATGGATGTTGGCTGGGGGCAGCCCTCAGTTTCTTGTTATGTAGATTGGTTCATACAGTAGCTCACAATATAATGAACCTCTTCAGACCAAAAACATGAGAAGGGCTAGAGGGAAAGCAAGAATGGGAAAGAGGAAGAATGTAAGCCAGAGGAAAGTCACAATCTCTACATCATAATCTCAGAAGTGGCATCCTATCACTTTAGCCACATTCTACTCATTGGAAGTAAGTCACCAGGTTCAGCTCATGCTCAACTTGAAGGTATCACTTAATGTCATGAATTCCAGTAGGTGGTAATCATCAGATGTCCTTTCAAAGGTACATACCACAAATAGTGTTCATCTGTAGTGCATCTAGAGTGTCTGATAAAAACAATAACAGCTTTACTATCCCTTATTCAAAATGCTTGGGTCAAAAAGTGGTTTAGATTTGTGATTTGTTCAGATTTGAAATATTTGCATAGACATAATGAGATATCCTTGGGTCCCGTGAGAATGGGACCCAAGTTTAAACACAAAACTTGTTTATGTTTCAGATGTACCTTATATACACAGCTTGAAGGTAATTCTATACAATGTTTTTTAATAATTTGGTGCATGTAACAAAGTTCACATACATTGAACAATTTTGTAGAAAACTTGTTACTATCTCAGCCACTCATGTGAACAATCTGGAGTCATTTGGCATCACCTACCTTTTCCTTCCTTCCTTCTTTCCTTGCTTCCTTCCTTCCTTCTTTTCTTCCTTCCTATCTCCCTCCCTCCCTTCCTTCCTTCCTTTCTTTCTTTTTTTTTTGACAGAGTCTCATTCCGTTGCCATGTAATGACATGATCTTGGAGTGTAATGACATGATCTTGGATCACTGGAACCTCTACCTCCTGGGTTCAAGCAATTCTTCTGCCCTGCCTCAACCCCCCAAGCAGATGGGATTACAGGCGCCCACCACTGCTCCCAGCTAATATTTGTATTTTAGTAGAGACAGGGTTTCACTATGTTGGCCAGGCTGGTCTCCTGACTTCAAATGATCCCACCTGTCTCAGCCTCCCAAACTGCTGGGATTATAGCTGTGAGCCACCGTGGCTGGCCTTCATAATTATTTCTAACTGAATATATGTTACTCACAAGCAATCATTTTCTTATACTCATTTGCAAATAAGTACTTAACAGTAAAAAAATATGACAGACTGTTAACACAGTGAGAAAATAATGTGTTCAGGGTAATGTGTGGGCATGCTTGTGTGGGGGACTCTGAGAATGTCCAGAAAAGATACGTAATAGATGAAGGAGACTGGAAAGGTATTTTATCCCTTAGGGTCACTGAAAAAATTGTGTGTGAGTGCGCCTGCATTTTGAGTGCAGTCCATTGCATGAGGTCAAGTGTGGAATTTTCACTTGTGATGTGTCAGTGCTCAAAACATTTTGAATTTTGGAGCACTTTGAATTTTGGATTTTTGAATTAGAGATGCTCAATCTGTATTCATTTTTCACAGAGCTTTTTTTCCCAGCCCTAGTACATAGAGATGAATTTCCAGAGAGTCAGGTAACTTCTAATACACCTTTCCAGCCCTTTGCACATCTTGGCTTTTTCTGAATACATGCAGCCAACTACACCACCTGCTTAATCACTATTGGTGATTTTTCTCCAAGGGTCCTGCTGCCCATCCCTGAAGTCTTACCTTTGTTGTGTACTCCCTAGTCTCTCACAGTTAATCACATAAGTCTGTATAGGTCTATAAGCTCAATGGTACCCAAAGCTCAAGTCTTTTTCCATTAGATTCTTAGATGTTAGACAAATCAAAAGAGGTAGACTTTAATCTCTAAATATCCTATCATCCTGGAAACTTAAAATGGCCCTCCAGGAGACTGTCACCTACCTTTAGGAGTCAATATATTCAATTATCTGCTGCTATTTGAAACAGGACCATATACATGCTGTCTATCAGACATGTTTTTATGCAACAAATGTATTGCAGTTTCATAAAATGGCTCACAGTTCAGCAACCTACAATCCACTGGCTATTTTTTCATATTGGTTCAAAATAACAACCTTATAAAAATGCCAATCTGATTATTTTCATTTTCTGATCAAAATTCATAATACTTCAATGTCATTAAAGCTTTTAAGATGAAGCTTGAACTATATGACATATGGGTTTCTATTATTCAATACCTGTCCACCTCTCGATGCTCAAATCTGGTTGTTTCTGCACAAGTATTCTTTTCCCCAGCCTTTTGGAACCACACAGAGTGCTGCTTCAAGCCTCTGTGACTTTGAACATGCAATTCCTTGGCTCCTTTGCCTCACTCCTTCCTAGATTTCCACCCTTTCCAACTCAATTCCAGTGCACCATGGTTTAAGAGATCCTTCCTTGAACCTCCACTGTGAAGAATCATATCTCCTTTAAATTAATAACTTTTCACCCAGTTGCGGACTATGAAACTGTGCAGTTAGCAGACAGTCTCCAACCTTCAGGGTCCACCTTGGCTTTTGAGCTGAAGTAATTTCCACTGTGAAGAATCATATCTCCTTTAAAGAAATAGCTTTACATTCAGCCGCAAACTGTGCAGTCAGCAAACAGCCACCAACCTTCAGGATCCACCATGGCTTCTGAGCTGAAGCCATGCTCTAGGAGCAGGCTATCCCTAACCAGTTACTGAGCATGGAAAAATTACAAGGACTTGACTTAATGGCAAACAAGACTTTTTCGAAGGGCAATCTTTGCTCAGGCACTCTCTGTTGGACAAGATATTGATAGCTCCACATCTTGTTCTCAGGTTCCCCCGTCATTCTGCTTTTTCTGCCTATTACCTGCCATAGGTATTAGTTTCCAGTAAAGCTCATATCTGCCTAACGCCGCCTTTCTGTCTGCTTCCCAGAGGACACACCTGACACATCGTCTGAGAAGTCACACACTTCTCTGTTACATCCCACACAAACATCTTTTATCACATGCATCACATTGTTTCATAGTGGAAAGTGTGCATGCAAGTCTGTGTGTGCCTGTCTTTTTCATTATACCACAATGTTCTTGAGAGCAAAGAGCAATTTTTAATCATTTTTGTATCCACAGAGCTTTTCACAATAAGTGGTATACTGCCAGGGCTCAGCAGTTGTTTGAGTGACAAAATTACCCATTCACCAACCACTCACATCACGTTTTCTTCTCTACTGCTTTTAAACTCAATGCCTCATCCCTTTACCAACTATTATTTTTATTTATGATTACCATTTATACCCCTTTGCTAAATCCCAGAGTTTTGTTGTGTATTTCCCTATCTCTTTGCAAGATATTAGCTAAAACTCATAATTTAGTGACTGTGGAAAATGGTTATTTTATTAATTTATTATTTAATGTATAGCCTTTACATCACATGAGTTAGCTGGTTTACTGACCTCAGAATTGTAGTGGTTTTATAGACAAAAACAAAAATCATTTCCTGAGAGACCTTATTTTGAAATATATTGCTATATAACAAATTACTTCAAACTTTAGTGGCTTAAAACATTAATTTTCTCACAGTTGTTACTGGTCAGGAATACGGGCATGACTTCCCCGAGCCCCAAGAATTCAGGTTGCTCACAAGCTGTATGCACTCAATAAGTTATATGGGCTTGTAGTCACCCTAAAGCGCTACCGACGGAGGCAACACATTCAAGATCCAGCATGTAGTTGTTCCCAAGATTCAGTTTCCGTAGAGTTGCTGGGCTAAGGGACCTAGTTCCTCACAGGCTGTTGCCAGAGGCAATTCTCAGATTAATGCCCCATGGATCTCCATTAAAGACCTTGAAGCATAGCAACTGGCTTCATCTGGGCAAGGTTGGAACAAGAGTCAGAGAAAGCAAGAGCAAGATTGAAGTCTTGATTTTTTTATAACCTAACTGCAGACATGATGTCTCCTGGCAGCATATTCTGTTCTTTGGATGTAAGCCATTAGGTCTAGTCTACTCTCAAGGGGAGTGGGTTACGCAATGATGTGAATATCAGGAAGCCGATCTCATTGAGGGGCTACCACGTACAGTGAATGATTTGTCAGAACTCTCTTCAGCTTCCCCATGATCACATCTTAGATCACAAATTTTTATTGAGTACTTAATTTGCGTAGGCACATTTCAAAACTATAACAAATGTCTTCCTTTTTATTACTCTATTCAGCACACATATTATACTGTAATATTTCTAATAATTTCTTTACTCAGTGTATATTTATTAAACTCCTACTATGTACCAAAAATTGTAGTAGGCATTAGAATGTCCAAAATAAATAAGGTCTGAAAGACAAACTTAATCTCCATCAATTTTTAAGTGTAATTTTGATTAGCTTCATTTCACAATAGAAGTGACCTTTTAAAATTTAATCCTCTAACAATATTTTCATAGAAAAACAATTAGTTTTTGGTATAATATACACTTCAAGAATTATGCTATCAGGTTATTTATGTGTTTGAGTTTTTAGAACATGGCAGGAAAAATACCCTTGTTTGAAAATGAATTATTGCTCCTAAATTTGTTGTTCCTATTAATGTTGTGTTTATATCATAAAACTAGCTGCAATTATTTAGATTCCTTTTTATAATAATGTCTGAATGCAGACATTTATAGTAGGAACATTAAAATGAACTAGACTAGTATATACTCAGAACAGTTGCAGTACTCTCTCTCTCTCTCTCTCTCTCTCTCTCTCTCTCTCTCTCTCTGTTAAATACTACTGATTGATTGTACGTTGGGTTGCATTACATTTAAAATTGTATTCTTTGCAAACTGCTTTTCTCCTTTACACCTAAACACATCATGAATTAATTCTTAAACCACTAAACACATAGATATAGATGGAAAACAACGGCTTTAAAATAGACAAAATGATGTATGTGGTTCCTAGAAGTCTGTCTACTGCATTGTGTATCACATTCAAAAGCACAGCTTGAGCTGACCAGAAAAGTAAATGGGACTTGTTCTCAGAGTCACTCTGCCTCTGGCACAGTAGAAAACTCAGAGAGTGGAAATTTGAGAAGATGAAATGTGACAGATCAGTAACAGGGAGTAGTAATGGCAGTTTGGGATTCTAAGTCTAAATAATCCAATAATTACTTAGTCCAAGGTGAGAGAATTGAGAAGTAAGAATAGCTAATATGAGAATTATTGGAGATAGCCACATAACTGTTGTTTGGCTTTTAAATTTTTTTGGTCGTTTGTACTCATCTATGCAACATTAAGTGAACAAATAATTACATTGGTCAAAATGTTAGAAATGATTTTATTTAACTCTGTACTAGAAGTCCTTTCTTGTGATGTTTGGTAAAACCACGTGGCAGATCACATGTAAAATATTAACATGTGGCCTGGAAGCACCAACTCATGTGAAATGTTTGCTCTGCTTGCCTAGGAGACTTGGGGTTATAATAACCCTGAGGTTGAAGGATAAGGTGAAAGTTTACGAGGGTTCAGCAAATAAAAAATGCCAACTTTACAGTCTCCTTGAGATTAGAGGAGAACAAGAAATCCTAGATTTCAGGCTTGAGAATGAAAACATTTGAAAATTGATTTATTTTGATAGACACCATTTCTCTCCTAGAGTAAACCCTAGAGTAAACAAAACTGTTACTTTATTAGGGTCAAAGGGTACCTATTTTGCCTGCATAAGACATTCAGTAATGCCTGTATATATTTTGTATTGTTGCAACTGGAGAGCTGCTACTGGCATCTAGTGAATAGAAGCCAGAGATGCTGCTCAACATCTGACACACACAGGACAGACCCCACAGAAAAGAATGTTGATGGTACTAAGGTCCAAAATATCAATAACGCCTAAGTTGAGAAACCCTGAGTGAGGCATTTGTGGACATAGAGAAATGAAGTGGAGGAAGGTAGGTACAGAAGGTAGTGTTTGTGTCTCCTCTCCCAAAGAAAATCAGAAGCCCGATAAAGAAGCAAAGGAGTTTCTTGCAAGGTAATGGCAAATATAAGTGAAGAGGAGACTGACGTGCTGCTTTTCAGTGGAAAAACAAGAAAAGAGGCCCCACAGTTAGGCTCCGGAAAAAAAGATGATGACATGAAGACATGAGGAGGTGCTCAGATAACTGCTTAGCTTCATATAGGTCTGAGGATGAGGTATACGTGAGCAGATGTTTTTTTCCATAGGCTTGCAGCAAACTACGGAACCTGGCTGGGCAAGAGATCCAAGAAGCCAGGTCAAGAAACAGCAATGCGTGAAAAGCTGGTCACCTTAGATAAGTACACATGCACTGCCTATAGGGAGCTGGGAAAAGACTGAAGGTGAACCAAGCTTCACCACCTGGCTCTGCCAAGATACAGGTACATCATCCCATGGCCCAGCCTAGACCAGCTCTGGAGTCTAACAAGATGGAATGCATAACTCCTACCATGTTGTCAGTCAGCTATATCCTAATGGAATTAACTGCTATGGTTTGAATGATGGTTCTCCTTCCAAATGTTATGTTGACCTTAATCCCCAATGCCGTAGGATCAATAGGTGTGGCCTCTGGGAGGAGATTAAGCCATGAGGGTTCTGCCTTTATGAATAGGATTAGCATCCTTTCACAAGAAAATTTCCCTTGTCTGTTTGTCCCTTCCACCATGTCAGGATGTAGCATTCAACCCTTCCAGAGGATGCAACAATAAGGTGTCATCTCGGAAGCAGGGCACAGCCTTCACCAGACATCATTCCTGATGATGCCTTTGTCTTGGACTTTCCAGGCTCAAAAATGGTGAGAAAGAAATTTTTATTGTTTATTAATTACCTAACGTCTGGTATTTTGTTCCAGCACACACACAAACAAAATTCCCAAAGATGGGCATTTAGGTTGATTCCATTTCTTTGCTATTGTGAATCATGCTGCAATGAACACTGAAACCTCGGGTATTTTGTTCTCACGCCAGCAGCATACATACTCAATACTAAACCATACTATTGGGAATTGACATGCAAAGACCAAATTCTATGCATTTCATAGTAGGATGTGAAGGAGAAAAGGAAGAAGGCTCTTTAAAGGGAAAACAATGATGTGGAGATGAATCTTTGAGCATCACTGGAGTACAACTAATGTAGCTAACTCTTGGGAAGTTGCCTGAAAAATTATTCAATGGGATTGAATTTACCCAAAAGCTTATGTGGGATGTCATCTGACAGAAGGTTAAAAATTCAAAAACTTTTTTTTTTTTTTAAACAGAGTCTTGCTCTGTCACCCAGGCTGTAGTGCAGTGGCATGATCTCGGCTCACGGCATCCTCCACTGCTCGGGTTCAAGAGATTCCTCGGCCTCTGCCTCCTGAGTAGCTGGGACTACAGGTGTGCACTACCACGTCTGGCTAATTTTTTTATATTTTTAGTAGAGATGGGGTTTCACCATGTTGGCCAGGATGGTCTTAATCTTCTGACCTTGTGATCCGCCCACCTCGGCCTCCCAAAGTGCTGAGATTAGAGATGCGAGCCACTGCACCCGCCCATGCCATTTTTTTATATGTCTGTTAAATGGACTGTTGTACCCATGAAATATTATACCTGTTATGACATTTCTGGTGCTTTTTATTTATTGGCATTTAATAGCAAACTGTGAGAGACAGGACCTGTAATCTGACTAATCATTATTTCCCTTTCACTTTCCTGTTTTATTCCTAGAAATTTTATCCTTTAACAAGTTGGAGACCAGCTGCAAATGACCTATATTTGGCCTCACCCTGCTTTTTGTCTCACTAATTCGTACTTACACTTTTTATGTCAACTTTAACTTTTGTTTTCCTTGGGCACACTGATTTTATTTATTTCTGTCATGTATCCAGAAAGGGGTTTGCTGGATTATATTCTATTTTTAACGTTCTAAGGAGTCTCCATACTGTTCTACAAAAAGACTGTGCTAATTTCTCGCCAACTGTGTACAGTGTTTCCTTTTCTCGACATTTTTACCAAAAGTTGTTATCCTTTGCCCTTTTGATAAATACCATTATAATGATGTGATATATCATTGTGGTTTTAATTTGCATTTTCCTGATGATTACCAATGTTGAGCATTTTCTTACGTACCTTTTGGTCATTTGTATGACTTTTTTTTTTCCTCCAACTTTTATTTTTAGTTGAAGGATATATGTGCAGGATGTGCAGATTGGAGGTAGAGCACAACCTGTACATCCTGCATGTGTGCCACAGGGGTTTGCTGCATAGATCATCCCATCACCTAGGTGTTAAGCTCAGCATATATTAACTATTATTCCTGGTACTCTGCCTCCTTTCACTCCAACCTTCTGAAAGGATCCAGTGTGTGTTTTCCTCCCATTCATGTGTCCATGTTTTCTCATTGTTCAGCTCCCATTTATAAGTGAGAACATGTGGGATTTGGTTTTCCGTTCCTGCATTAGCTTGCAGAGGGTAATGGCTTCCAGCTCCATCTATGTTGCTGCAAAGGACATGATCTCATTCTTTTTATGGCTGAACAGCATTCCATGATGTATACGTACCACATTGTCTTTATCCAGTCTACCAGTGATGGGCATTTAGGTTGATTCCATTTTTTTGCTATTGTGAACAGTGCTTCAATGAACATACATGCGAATGTATCTTTATTATAGAGCAACTTATATTCCTTTAGACATATATGCAGTAATGAGATTACTGGGTCAAATGGTGTTTCTGCCTCTAGGTCTTTGAAAAATCACCACACTATCTTTCACAATGATGGAACTATTTTACACTCCCACTAACAGTGTAAAAGCATTCCTTTTTATTTGCAACCTCACCAGCATCTGCTGTTTCTTGACTTTTTAATACTGGCCATTCTGACTAGTGTGAGATGGTATCTCATTATGGTTTTTATTTCCATTTCTCTAATGATCTATGACGTTAAGCTTTTTTTCATATGATTGTTGGCCACATATATGTCTTCTTTTGAGAAGTGTCTGTTTATGCCCTTTGCTCACTTTTTTAATGGAGCAGTTTCTTTTTTTCTTGTAAATTTAAGTTTCTTAAAGAAGTTGGATATTAGTCCTTTGTCAGATAGGTGAATTGCAAACATTTTCTCCCATTCTGTAGGTTGTCTGCTTGCTCTATTGATAGTTTATTTTTCTGTGCAGAAGCTCTTTAGTTAAATTAAGTCCCATTTGTCAAATTTTGCTTTTGTTGTAATTGCTTTTGGCATCATTGTCATGAAATCTTTGCCTGTGCTTATGTCCTGAATGGTACTGAATCAGAGGCAAAACACTCCTCAGCAAATGCAAAGGAACTGAAATCGTAATAGTCTCTCAGACTACAGTACTATCAAATTAGAACTCAAGATTAAGAAATTCACTCAAAATAATGCAACTACATGGTAATTGAACAACCTGCTCCTGAATGACTTTTGGGTAAATAATAAAATTGAGGCAGAAATCAAGAAGTTCTTTGAAAATACTGCGACCAAAAATACAATGCACCAGAATCTCTGTGACGGAGCTAATGCAGATGTAGGAGGCAAGTTTATAGCACTAAATGCCCACATCTCAAAGCTAGAAAGATCTCAAGTTAACAACCTAACAACACAACTAAAAGAATTAGAGAACTAATAGCAAACAAATCTCCAAAGCTATCAGAAGACAAGAAATAACCAAGATCAGAACTGAGCTGAAGAAGATTGAGACACACACACACACACACACACACCCTTGAAAAACCAGCAAATCCAGGAGTAACTTCCTTTTTTAAGCTAGCTAGCTAGACTATTAAAGAAAAAAGATCCAAACAAAGACAACCAGAAATTATAAGGGGGATATCACCACTGATCCCACAGAAATACACACAACTAGTGGAGAATCCTATAAAAATCTCTATGAACATAAAATAGAAAATCTAGAAGAAATGGATACATTTCTCGACACATACGCTCTCCCAAGATTGAACTAGGCAGAAATTAAGTCCCCAAATAGAACAATAACAAGTTCTGAAATTGAGGCAGTAATATATAGTGTACTAACCAAAACACAACAACAACAACAAAAAAGACCAAGACCGGGTGGATTCACAGCTCAGATGGATTCACAGCTGAATTCTACCAGAGGTACAAAGAAGAGCTGGTACCATTCCTACTGAAACTATTCTTAAAAAATAAAAAGGAGAGATTGCTCCTTAACTCTCATTCTATGAGGCAAGCATCATCCTGTACCAAAACTTTACTGAGATACAACAAAAAGAGAAAACTTTAGGCCAGTATTCTTAATGAACATTGATTCAAAAATACTCAACAAAATACTGGCAAACCAAATTCAGCAGCATATCAAAAAGCTTATCCACCATGATCAAGTAGGCTTCATACCCAAGATACAAGGTTAATTCAACATATACAAATCAATTAATGTGATTCACTACATAAACAGAACTAAAGACAAAAACCACATGGTTATCTCAATAAATGGAGAAAAGGCTTTCAATACAATTCAATATCTCTTTGTGTTAAAAAAAAACTCAACAAAGTAGATATTGAAGGAACATACCTAACAATATGAGCCATCTATGACAAACCCATAACCAATAACACACTGAATGGTCAAATGCCTGAAGCCTTGAAAACCAGCACAAGACAACCATGATCTCTCTTACCACTCCTATTCAACATAGTATTGGAAGTCCTGGCCAAGGCAATCAGGCAAGAGAAAGAAATAAAGCATATTCAAATAAGAAGACAGGAAGTCAAACTATCTTTCTTTGCAGGTGGCATGATTATATATCTAGAAAGCCCCATAATTTCAATTTAAAACTTCTTAAGTTGATAAGCAACTTCAGCAGAGACTCAGGATACAAAATAAATTGTGCAAAAATTGGTAGCATTCCTATACACCAAGAACAGGCAAGCCAAAAGCCAAATCGTGAATGAACTCTCATTCACAATTGCCACAAAAAGAATAAAATACCTAGGAATACAGCTAACAAGGGAAATGAAGGGCCTCTTCAAGGAGAACTATAAACCACTGCTCAAAGAAATCAGAGATGACATATACAAATGGAAAAACATTCCATGCTCATGAATAGGAAGAATCAATATTGTGAAAATGACCATACTGCCCAAAGTAATTTATAGATTAAATGCTATTCCCATTAAACTACTATTGACATTCTTTACAGAACTAGAAAAAAACAATTTTAAAATTCATATAGAACCAAAAAAGAGCTTGAATAGTCAAGGCATTCATAAGCAAAATGAACAAAGCTGAAGGCATGACACTACCCAATTTCAAACTACACTACAGGGCTATAGTAAGCAGAACAGCATGATACTGATACAAGAACAGATATATAGACCAAGTGGAACAGAACAGAGAACCTAGATACAGGGCTGCACATCTGCAACCATCTGATCTTCAACAAACCTGACAAAAAAAGCAACGAGGAAAGGTTTCTCTATTTAGTTAATGGTGCTGAGAGAACTAGCTAGTCATACGCAGAAAAGTGAATCTGGACCCCTTCCTTACATCATATACAAAAATCAACTCAAGATGAATTAAAGACATGAATTTAAAACCCAAAGCTATAAAAACTGTGCAAGACCACTTAGGCATTATCATTCGGAAAATAAGCACAGGCAAAGATTCTATGATGAAGATGCCAAAAGTAATTGCATCAATTTAAACTTCTCTTCCACCTGGAAACTTTTCCTGACCACTCCAGATTAGGTTAAAAGCCCCTAAAATGCATTTTCACAGTACTTAACAAAGTTTACTGTAATTCTTCATTAAATTATTCATTTTATTTGAGAACGAGGTCATTGTTTATGGATTGCCACAGACTCTCCAGAGCCTAAGTTGGTATGTAACACACTGGAGGCATTATAAAATATAGATTTTTCTAAGTAATAAAACTCAGTTGAAACCTGAAATGGCAGTCAGTCAAATTTTAACAGCTAATTACCTTCCCCCATTTTTCACCTTTCCCCATTTTTCTATTTTCAAAAGCCTTATTTCTGCCACACATCTGAGAAGCATTTATGAAAACTGCTTGTTTTTAAGATTAAATTTTGAAACCGTTTCTTGCTTTTTCATGTGTGACATAAAGTAGAATCATGATATGTAAGAGTGATATTGACATTTGGGTTTAAAAGTTCCCAAGAACAAGTTCCTGGGTTCTTCCATAAAACCAAATGCACTGGCTTAAACGTTACAAATATTCAATTGTAATCATTCCCCCTCTTGAATGAGGGAGAACGTGTGGTAGAAAAAAACATGGGTCCTAAAAGCTGGCACAAGCAAGGCAAACTGCTGGTTCTACTGCTTGCCTAGGCTATGATGTTAGAAATAACCTATAGGTATCCGATTTTTAATATGCAAAATGGGCATTACAACACCAACTTGTGTTTTTGCTTAGTAACGTGTCATTAGCTTAGACTTTCGATTCTGCCAATGAGAGGAGTCAATTGGCTTCCAGAAGACATGGTATGCTGCCCTAAAAGGGCTCTCATGCTATTTATTTTCTGTGTTCCAGCTTATCACAAATTATCCTAATTCAAGTTTATTTCTCTTCTCCTAATCATGGTATGATATGCAACATTTACTAAGTTCCTGGTGATTAAATGTATGAGCTGGTTTTATCACCAAAAATTTAAAGTTGAGGACGTTTCCCAAAAATAGAGAATTACCTTTGAAAAAAGTTGCTAATAAAGGTGAAAAAAAACCATAATGCCTCTCTCCCCTTGATAAGCTGAACAGAGGGAACCAAGTTTTATAGAATGCCAATATCTCAATTTCTCATTTTGCTTAAAAAGCTGGTGAGGCATGGAGTTAACAGCATAGAAGTGCTGATACAGAGCTATTTTATGATAGATCTGACAACTAAAGTTGTAATTTGTCTGTCTTTTAATCCTATCACACTCAATTTGGAAAAAAAAATTACATATGTTCTTAAAATTAGTTATTAAACTGAAAAATCTGTAGAGTACAAATTTAATATCTATTTAATGATTAAATTCTTACATTATATTCGCAGAGACTTCTGAATCAAGTTCCACCTCTCTGGTTTGGTGTAGCTTCTTGTGCTGTCCCCATCCCTGTTTCTCCACCTTACTTCCCTACAACCAATCTCATTTTACACTAGGCTCCAGCCATGCTGAAATACTCTCGACTCTCAAGTAAACGATGCTGTTTTACCCTTTGCTTAACCCTGCTAAGCAAAGTTTATCACTCTTACCCACTATGCCTTATATTTCAGTTTATTTATTCAACAAACATTTATTAAGTGCCTTCTGTGGCCCAGTTATAACCGGAGGGTCTTGAGAAATACAGCACAAAATCATGACTACTTTCCTCAGAGGGTTTGGAATCTTATAAAGGGAGACCTATAGGTAAATAAATGCTCAGAGATAGCACAATGGGTGCAATAGAAGTGGATACAGCATGCAATAGAGAGCATGAAATATTTCAAAGAGGTGAGCAGATTGGGAAAGGGATTCAGGAAAGTGATCATAATTAAACTGAGTCTTCAATGACGGTAGAGGCAGAGAGAACTGGGGGGAAAAGGGGGAGTTCTGAAACATCCCCGTGTTTCAGGGAAAATACTTGGAGGAACTATTGCTTTTAATGGCAAAAACCACAATTACTTTATGCCAACCTATTATACACATAATGGGAAAGCAGGTAGCAGTTGACAATGTGGAGCAGTAGTTACTGATCTGAGTCTCAATTCAGATCCTATGGCTGCATGTTCCTGTGTACATACTCAAACCTCTTTGAAATTCAATTTTCTTTTCTGTAAAAGATGGATACCATCTTCCAGATTATCAAAAAATTAATTGAGAAGCTATAAATCACTGAACTTGAGTACATAAGATAAACTCAAAAATATTACTTTCTGTTTATTTTACCATTCTAGAGCCTATGGTCTTGTGTGAACAGATGATATGTGGTTAGAGGTAGTTAAAAAGGGGCAGAAGTGCTGGTTAAAAAGCTATTCATGCTGTATATGGTAGACAAAATAATAGGCTACTCAAAAGTGTCTACATTCCAATCTTCAGAACCCATAAATATATTGTAAGGCAAACAAGACTTCACAGATGTGACTAAGTTGAAAATCTTGAGTTGGGGATATCAATACTAGATTATCTGGTTGGGCCCAATGTCATTAGAAGGGTTTATAAAAGGAAGAGGAAGGCAGGAGAGTCAGAATCAGAGAAGGAGGTGTGATGAGGGGAAAAGTCAGAGTAGAGAAGGATTCGAAGATGCTTCACTGCTGGTTTTGAGCATGGAAGAAGGCACCATGACTTTGGAAATGCAGGCAGCCTTCTGCAGCTAGAAAAGGCAAGGAAATGGATTTTCCCCTAGAGCCTCTCACAGGAATGTAGCCCTGATGACACTTTGACTTTAGGGTTTCTGACCTCAAGAAATGTAAGATAATAAATGTTAAGTTTTTTTTTTTTTTTTTAAGGTACTAAATTTTGGTAATTTGTTAAAACAGAAATAGAAACATATATCCTATATAAACATATTATGAATTCATATTTTAGCCTATGGTCAACAGAAAACGATTAGGATTTTATTTCAATAAAGGAATCACACTATCAAGTATGCACCTTAGAAACAAATTCTTAATTGCAATATAAAAAGGTTGGATCAGGGATGAGCAATACTGTAGGAAAAGAAGATTAGATGGGAAAACTTCTCCCAGTCTGGACTCCAGGTAAAAAAGGTTGGGTAAAAGAACTATTAAGCAGTAAAATCAGGTTTTATCAGCTTTAAAGCTTATATAATCTATACATCTGTAAGAAAAAATATACAAAAATTTGAATGCAAAAGTAAGTGCAAAACTAGATGTTTATTTAGAATGAGAAACAAATCAGAACAAACTATTTTATAAAGTGATAGGTATTAATACCATAAACATAACCAGATTTTAGAAAAAGAACATAGTATTTTGATTACCTGCCTAACACAATTTGTAATGCTATTTCCTCTACATTTTTTCAGCCTGATCCAAGAAACTGAGAACATTAAGGGCCATAAAGTTTAAGTTTCAATAGTTTAACAGCAAATCTTTCTCTGAATTGAATATATTGGACTGGAGACTTACTAAGCAGAGGAACAGAAACTACTTGAGAGATGTAGTTTCAGTAGTTGAATGGATGTTGGTTCCCTGGATATAGCATTCACAGCACAATAATGCCTTTTCAAGTTTATATCAGTCTGGCTTAATAAGCTGAATTCCTAGAGGATAGATACTTTCATCTTATCTGGCACAGATTACCTGCTGTAGAGCAAATTTTGAATGAATGATTAACTATTACACAATATGCAGCTTGAACTGAAATTTGCATATACATTTAGCATTTTAAAGAAATACTGTGTGATATGATTTGGCTGAGTCCTCACCCACATATCAACTTGAATTGTATCTCCCAGAATTTCCATGTGTTTTGCGGGAGGAACCTAGGGGGAGGTAATTGAATCATGGGGGCTGGACTTTCCCACATTATTCATGAGATCTGATGGGTTTATCAGAGGTTTCTGCTTTTGGTTCTTCATCATTTTCTCTTGCCATCACCATGTAAAAAGTGCCTTTCACTTTCTGCCATGATTCTGAGGCCTTCCTAGCCATGTAAGTTCAAATAAACCTCTTTTTCTTCCCAGTCTCATGTATGTCTCTATCAGCAGTGTGAAAACAAACTAATACAGTAAATTGGCACCAGTATTGTGGAGTGTTGCTGAAAAAATACCTGAAAATGTGGAAGCACCTTTGGAACTGGGTAACAGGCAGAGGATGGAATAGTTTGGAGGATGCAGAAGAAAGGAAAATGTGAAAAAGTTTGGAACTTCCTAGAGACTTGTTGAATGGCTTTGACTAAAAGCCTGACAGTGATATGGATAATAAGGTCCATGCTGAGGTGGTCTCAGATGGAGATAAGGAACTTGTTGAGAACTGGTGCAAAGGTAACTCTTGTTATGTGTTAGCAAAGAGACTGGTGGTAATTTGCCCCTGCCTTAGAGGTTTGTGGAGCGTTGAACTTGAAAGAGGTGATTTAGAGTATCTGATGGAAGAAATTTCTAAGCAGCAAAGGATTCAAAATGTGACTTGGGTGCTGTTAAAAGAATTCCATTTTAAAAGGGAAACAACATGAAATATCAGAAAATTTGCAGCCTGATGATACAGTAGAAAAGAGAAGCCCATTTTCTGGGAAGAAATTCAAGCCAGCTGGAGAAATTTGCATAAGGAACAAGGAGCCTAATGTTAATCCCCAGGACCATGGGAAACATATCTCCACTCCATGTCAGAGACCTTCACAGTAGCCCCTCCCATTACAGGCCTGGAGGCCCAGGAGAAAAAGTGGTTTCATGGGCTGGGCCCAGGATCTCTGTGCTGTGTGCAGCTTGGTATCCTGTGTTTCAGCTGCTCCAGCTGTGGCTGAAAGGGGCCAGAGTAGAGCTTGGGCTATGGCTTCAGAGGATGGAAGCCCCAAGCCTTTGCTGCTTCTACACGGTGCTGAACCTGCAGGTGCACAGAAGTCAAGAATTGAGGTTTGGGAACCTCTGCCTAGATTTCAGAGCATGTATGGAAATACCTGGATGATCAGGCAAAAGTTTGCTGGAGGAGGTGATGCCCTCATGGAGAACCTCTGCTAGGACAGTGCAGAAGAGAAACATGGGGTTGGAGTACCCCCACAGAGCCCATACTGTGGCACTGCCTAGTGGAGCTGTGAAAAGAGGGTCATTGTCCTCCAGATCCCAGAATGGTAGATTTTGCACCGTTCGCCTACAGTGGTAGACAGCTTGCACTGTGTGCCTGGAAAAGCCACACATACTCAACGCCAGCCCATGGAAGCAGCTGGGAGAGAGACTGTACCCTGCAAAGCCACAGGAACCAAGGCTTTAAAACCATGGGAATCCACCTCTTGCATCAGTATGACCTGGATGTGAGACTGGAGTAAAAAGAGATCATTTTGGAGCTTTAAAATTTGACTGCTCTGCTGGATTTCAGACTTTCATGGGGTCTGCAACCTCTCTGTTTTGGCCAATATCTCCCATTTGGAAAGGCTTTATGTACCCAATACCTGTACCTCCATTGTGTTTAGGAAGTAACTAGCTTGCTTTTGAATTTACAGGCACATAGGCCGAAGGGACTTACCTTGTAGCAGATGAAAATGTGGGAGGTGGACTTTTGGGTTAATACTGAAATGAGTTAAGATTTTGGGGGGCAGTTAGGAAGGAATGATTGGTTTTAAAATGTGAGGAGGTGAGATTGGGGTGGGCGGCAGGGGCGGAATGATATGGTTTGGCTGTGTCTCCACCCAAATCTCAACTTGAATTGTATCTCCCAGAATCCCCATGTGTTGTGGGAGGGACCCAGGAGAGGTAATTGAATCATGGAGTCCAGTCTTCCCCATGCTCTACTCAAGATAGTGAATAAGTCTCATGAGATCTTCTGGGCTTATAGGGATTTCTGCTTTTGCTTCTTCTTCATTTTCTCTTGCTGCCAACATGTAAGAAGTGTCTTTCACCTCCTGCCATGATTCTGAGGTCTCCCCAGCCATCTGGAACTGTAAGTCCAAATAAGCCTCTTTTTCTTCACAGTCTCAGGTATGTTTTGATCAGACATGTGAAAACAGACTAATACACTACATATGTTATGTGGTAGCATTATATAAACTAAAACTTCAGGGCAACTTTACCTATGTAAAAAGTCTTTACCATGATGTGCACTACAGGATATAATAGTTGTATCACTGTTTTAAAATTTCATTACATAAGTTTTATATTTGTTCATTTGTTTTAGAGACAAGCCTCTGAAAAATTTTAAATAATCATTTTGGCCACAGAAAGTTATGGTTAGAAACTGACCCCAGTGAATTATAAAAGTCAACCTTCTAACACAAGAACAGAAAACCAAACATTGCATGTTCTCACTCATAATTGGAAATTGAACAATGAGAACACATAGACACAGGGAGAGGAACATCACATACTGGAGCCTGTTAGGGGGATTAGGGAGGGATGGCATTAGGAGAAATACCTAATGTAGATGAAGGGGCGATGGATGCAGCAAACCACTACGGCACGTGTATACCTATGTAACAAACATGCATGATCTGCATGTATATCCCAGAACTTAAAATATAATAATAAAATTTGAAAAGAAAGAAATAAGATAATATGAAAAAAGTCACCTTTCTTCTAAATATGTAAACTACGATATTGTTATGGTGTGAAAAATGATTGGAAACAAAACATAAAATTCATTTTACCATCATAGATTAGGCAGTAAGCTACTTATGCTTTCTACTTTGTTTTTAGTTGGATTGAGAATATATTAATTTCCAGTTTTACTTTGAACAAATAATATATTTTTTGAGTGTAGAAACAAACCAACACTCTATTGCAGTAACTTTATTACATCCAATCAAAATGCATTTAATCAATCAGTGGTGACAACATGTACCCACAAAATATTTTACCAAGAAAATTAGTATTTGAATCAGAGATACTATCTACAACAAAAAGTTGATTTCATAGTAATAATTATAGCTTATAGTATATAGTCAAGTACATTCTTGTAAGCCTTGAGAGATAGCACAATGGACAGACATTGGATATAAACTGGTATTTTCAGTACCATGTTTCTAAAGCAAACTCAGGTGAATAGGTGAGAATTCTGATAATATATTTTGACAAAAGCTAGTAATGCCATCTTAGGTGTATGTGGCATATCATTGATGACTTTCATAAGAGGTAACAATGATTTATTTAATAACCTTATGTGCATATGTGTATGTGTGTACAGATATATGTACACAGGAGAGAAGGCAAGATAGCCACAACTTCAGAAAACTGTAAACAGATTCGTTTCTTCTACATGTACCACTTCACAATTTCAAAAATCAAACCACACACCAAATATCAGTTTGACTACTGATGTTTTCAAGCTTTTCATATATATAAGTTATGTTTTATGATGATTGAGAATATAAAATATTTTCTTAAATTTCAACAAACTCTGATATATAGATCGAATTTATTATACTCAAAATCAAATTAATTCCTGGGAAATTACATAATTAAAACGGTGTAATATTTATGCTTTCTTTTTTTTTTTTTTTTTTTCCATCAACAGCTTTTAGACCTGAGGCTCAATCCACGGAATATTCTTGTAGTTGACATATCTTCATTATTTGAGAATGAATTTCCTTTTTGAAATAGCCAAAAACCCACCTTGAATGACATCCAAATTGGTGAATAATGTGCCTAATCAAATTGTATAACACTATTTTTGGTCAGAAACAATATAATTCTAAAAAATGAATCTGAATTTTTTGTGGCTGGAAGAGTAAGTAAGACAATTCTAAAATAATGTGATGATAGGCTCATGAGAAAAGTGCAATGCTTTTCAAACAAATGATTTAAATGAGGCATCAAGCTCTTGGATGTGTAAGCTAATTATTTAGAGGTGTTTATTACAATCTGTCATTTTTCTTTAGAATCCTAACTCATTTAATTTTAATATAATATGTCATTTATTTATAAATATCAAAAGCATGGAAACAATACCAACTTTATATTCTGCAAACTATTTACTGTATGTTATCTTGAGACCAGAATAACTTGATTTAATTCCAATTAGCAACTAAATAATTGAATTTTAATTACATAAAATGAGCTCCAGATACTGAGGAATTGCACGACTGATGTATAATTTATCCACATCAATTAGAGTTACATGATTATATTATGAATGTCACACAAATCCTATTCTAGAAAGAAGGTTAAACCAGAAAACGCTGAACAGTAACTCAGATGATGCTGGAGAACAAATTTAAAAGCTAATTTAAAAATCAAAAAATAAAAAGATATAGCTTAGTGTTCAAATAAAATCCCACCAGTTTAAAAACTTTAAAATTACTCAGAGGCAGAGATTTAATTCAACAAATAGAAAAGCAATTTATCTTCATATCCTATGCTGGTATGTTATATTTCTTGGTGTGGTGGATTAAAAATGAAGTGCGACTGGCATTCTACACTGATTATTGGAATCATTTCTGGTCTTTTGTTATATCTTGCCTAGTAATCACTGAAGTGCATTAAAGAAAAATAGATCCAATCCCTCATTAAACATATGAAACAAAAAAATAATCTGCCTAGGATTTTTGGAGGGTTTAGGAAGGCCATATTTATTGCCACCAAATTGTTTTCAATGAATTGCATTGTAACTTCTTTTATCTTAAGACATACAATGTTAATAATTTTTCTACTTAACAGAACTCAGAATGTAGAGTACAATTAATGAGAGATTCCTTAAAAGTTGCATTTTTTTCTGTGATATAAAAATCTTTACATTTATTTTCAGCTCTGTTTTATTATTGTTTTAATGATCAATTTACACCTATTGGAGCAATGTGAAAATCTGTGTCAATGAAGAAAATGTATTTGGATAAGAAATAAAATATTGATTACCTTTATTCTACCTGGTGCTTTGTTGAGACAATAACAAGTATCCATTTGCTGTTAAATGTCATCTGATTGTTAAATTCCCCATCTACAAGAAAATAGGGTCACACCGCAATTTAAGCCTTCTAGGTAAGACTGGAGCAAAATCGTTTTAATAGATGTTTGGCAACTCTGTAATTTAGATTTCCTGTGGATACAAATCAATTGTTATAAAAATTGCCATCAATACTTAGTTTAAAGCTCACTTTTTATTGAAAGAATGTTTCATTCATGCTAATTGGAAAACACACACAAACGGTTCTTAAACTTTATTTTTTAAAGTTTATGATTTTAATTCACTTTAAAAATAATCAAGGTCTGGCATGGTGGCTCACACCTGTAATCCCAGCACTTTGGGAGGCTGAGGCGGGCGGATCACTTGAGGTCCGTAGTTGGAGACCAGCCTATCCAACATGGTAAAACCCCATCTCTACTAAAAAATATAATAATAATAATAAATTAAAAAGCTGGGAATGGTGGTGGATTCCAGTAATCACACTTGCTCAGGAGGCTCAGGCAGGAGAATCACCTGAAGCTGGGAAGCGGAGGTTGCAGTGAGCTGAGATCACACCACTGTACTCCAGCCTGGGTGACGAAGCAACACTCTTATCTCAAAAAATTAAATCAAATCAAATATAAAATAAAATAAAATAAAAAGATAATCACGAAAGCTTTACCAACATTGAGTCACCTTCATGTGTAACACACCAGTGAATTGGAGAAGGGAGTTAGCTCAGTGCCTCAGTACATCAGTCTCTCTCACTCTCTTTCCTACAATGGGAGATGCATGTTTCCATAACCTCGACCAATGTAGAGATGCTAAGTTTTAGTTATTTTTCTTCTACCAATAGATTCTCTTTCACTCTGCTCTAGTTTTTATTTGCTTATCACTTATAGCTCTCATTTTCAATACATATTTTCTGCTACTGACTCTCTGGACTCTCAAGCTTTCTCTCTTTTTTTAAAAAAAATCTGAACTTTAAGTGGTTCCAGATCAAAAGATTTCCAGAAGTTCCCCCTTTTTATTAATTGAAGAAAATCGGATGTGAATTGTTTGAATTGCCTGAACTTAAAATGACACGCTTCGGGGACAGAAATGCTACATTTCTTCAAAATGTTTTGCAGAATCTAGGACACTGTAGGTGCTGAGTTATCCACCTAAAGGACTCTTTTCTTAACTCATAAAAGGAACAGGCAAGTATTTATGAAGCTAATGCTGAAAGGCAGAATAAATCCTTAAATCCTTCTCAACTTAAGACTGTTGAGAAAATAGCTTACCCAGGACTTACAATCATGTTTCTGAAACACAGCTCAATTTTCCCCAATGTATTGCTTTATTCATAATGTAAAATTATAGTATAAAAATGCCAAATAAAGGGGGAGAAAATTATTTCTAGAAAAGTAAGCACAAAAGAGGGAATACCAATTTAAATTAAAGTACCAAAGGCAGAATGCTGCTTTTTTGCTTTATAACAGACTAATTAAAAACATGACAGATATTTGTAACTTCAAATATGTACGTGCATGTACCCACAAAAACAGTTCAAAGTAACAATATATTACCTACTCAAAATGAGTAGAGATTTAGATAGACAGATAGATGTATGAAAGAAAGAAAGGAAGAAAAGAAAGTTGTGGGCAAAAAGAAAGAAATCTCAATCAGTCTTCTCTGTTTGATCCTATGCATAATTCTCTTATTTATTTGTTTATATTATAGAAAAGAAGAAAAAATGCCAAAGAACTGACAGCACTCATGCATAACTTTAACAATTATCAATAATATTCCATTCTGGTTTCATCTAGTTCACCAGTTTATTCCCCTGCAATACTTCAATAGCAAATTCCATGTTTCATTTGGATCTATATATAAACATTTTGGCCTCTATATGGTCTTGATGAGTAGATCCTTGGAAAACGTGAAAGCTCTCAAGCCTAGACATATTTGATCACGATGTAAGATTCTTATAATCAATCATTGATAATAATCTTTTTATTAGGTTTATTGGTTTATGAAATCCCTAAGAAGTGAGGAGATAGTCTGTAAAATGACTATCAGCTTTCTTGAAATTAGGATTCAAAAGCTCAGGCTGGAGCCTGCAGGCCCATCCTGATGTTAGCTGGCTCTCCTGAGTTTTCCATCCATATATCACTTTAGATAAATTGCACTGCCAGAAAGAAGACGTTATTAATATTGGTCAAATTTTTAAGCATACCAGTACTTTGAAGATAAGGCAAAATATTTATTTTTCCTATCAAGTTATCTTTCAGTTCATATAGAACTTACTTCAGATGAGCAACAGATCTGCAGCTCTTTAGTCCCTCTTCTTCATTTCCCTAATCTCATTCACTCCACTCCAATTCCTTTCAGTTGTTCTTCCCTTCTGGACTTTCTCATTCACATCTCTATCCCAGGATTATCTCTAGGCTCCAGGCCTAGAAGTCATTACATAATTCCTTACTCTTCCCTGGAAAAACACTTGAATTTTAAAAGAATACTTGGATTTAAAAAACTATTTTTTTGTACTAATACTGACAATCTCATTGAAAAAATAAATATACCAATAGTCAGAGAAATGGAAATTAAGCTTACAATTAGATACTGCATTCAACTATTAACCTAACCAACATTATATGAAGATCTAATAAAGATCTGTTACATATGTGAAAAAATAACATCTTTTTGACATTCTGGGTAGATATAGTTAAATTCCAAAATACTGATAATCTTTTACTGAAAAATTCAAATAATGGAAATGTAATTTATATGCATGTTACTGATCCAAGTCCTATATATAGAATATTTGCAGTAGTAGTATCCATAGTGGCCAAGAATAGAACACATATGAATGTTTTACTGTTTTGTTTTGTTCACATTTTAATTTTAGGTGCAGGGGTACATATGCTGGTTTATAATTTAGGTAAAGTGTGTGTCATGGATGCTTGGTGTACAGATTATTTCATCTCCTGGTAATAAGCATAGTACATTTTGGTAGTTTATTGTTTATCTCCTTTCTCCCACCCTCCACCCTTAAGTATGCCTCCTCGTCTTTTGTTCCCTTCTTTCTGTTGATGTGTTCTCAATGTTTAGCTCCCACTTATAAGTAAGAATATTTGGCATTTGGTTTTGGTTTTCTTTTCCTGCATTAGTTTGCATAGGATAATGGCCTCCAACTCCATCCATGTTGCTGCAAAGAGATGATCTCATTCATTTTTATGGCTGCATATTATTCCATGGTATATATATGTACCATATTTTTTTTATCCAGTCTTCTACTGATTGGCATTCAAGTTGATTCTGTGGGTCTTTGCTATTCACACATGAATGTTTATTATTGGAGAATGGCCGAATAAATTGTGCTACTAGAATATTATATGAATTTGAATATATTAACTATATGCCAATTGACTTAGAATAATTTCTAGGTTGTATGGTAAAGTACAAAATAGCAAGATTTATAAAGTTAGATAAAACATAATTTCATTATGTAAAGCAAACAATGACTACATTCACACATGCACACCTCCTTACATAGAACTGTTTGTGCATACACACACACGTAGAAGAGAATATAGAGGCGAGTTACAGGGATATCACAGTTTCAGTGCTGATGGAAGAGAAAGAATGGGGCAGGAGAGGGAAAGTCACCATAAATTAATATAACATAAATAGTATAATTCAATTTATGAAAAAGTATATATTTATAATTGCATAAATAGCTGAATAAAAGAATGACAATCAAAATAATAATAATGACAGTCTCAGCATGTTGGGATTCCAGAAATTTCTTCTTCCTTATTTATAATTTTCTGCATTGTACTAATGTATTATAGTGAAAATGTAGTCATCATTTAATTAGGAGATAAAAGGAGAAAGCAAAGGAAACAAAGGGAGAGTGTGGAAGGCTGCCTGGCAGCATTGGTTGCCCATTTATGATTCATAGCTCTGTCCTTAAAGTGAGACTAGTCAGCATGTCCATGTGATTCCCTTTAACAAGATTCAAGCAGAAAAGTGTGGGTGAGAAGAAGCTAAATGTTTAGATTTCACACAGGCTCAGATTTTGCCAGACTTACATATGGAAGGTGAGAAGTGCAAAGGAGTTAAGGACATTTATAAGAAAGTGATTGTAATAACACATCATGAAATCGATTCTAGGCCAAGAATAAAATGTAGATGAATGATAATAGATAGTAAAATAAAAATAATTAGCAATCAATGGTTTAGACATTTTTATGAGGTCAAAGATAAGGACGTGAGAATCTAAAATGAGTTGAAGGAATTATAGGAAATGTAAGAAACTGGAAAATATTTGTTATTCAATACATATCTAAGATTTAGAAACATTTTAAGACTACAGATTTGTAGAATTGTTGGCATTTTTGAAAGGTAAAATCTTGTTCTAGTGTAGTATGGTTTTAGAGGAAAAAGTCCCAATGTCCAGTTGGTATAAGAATTATCTAGTGATCTTGTTAAAGTGCAGCTTCTAATTCAGTGGGTCTGAAGTAGACTTCCTAGCCATGTACCTAGTTGCTTGACCACACTTTGAATAGTAAGGATAGAAAATTGGTAGTAATTGAGATTATAGTTGATCTTTAGCAGATGATTGTTCAAAATGTTTTTAGAAGAGATAGTAGCCACTAAAAAAAAATTTTGAAGAGTTTTAAAAAAATAATTTGATCTCAAGTTTTTTATAACAAATGCAAAATGTAAATATTAATTTTGAGGAGATATTGTTAAAAGGAAGATAGATAAGAAAAATTATTTCACTTACTATTAGAGAAAATGAGGTCACAATGAAATATGAGTGGAGGATTGTTGCCTGTGAAAGTATACTGAAGAAAATTCCAAAAATGTGGCACTTCAACTTTTGAGACCAATATCATTAAAGTAGATCCTGGTAATTACATTATATTTATTTTATGACATACTGTTTATGCAAAACAATGCTGTATAATAAGATCAAGTGGAAGTTCTAACAGCTCTGTGGTCCCCTGGTTGGTCATCACTCATCCATTTGATGTTTTCTCTGCCGTTTAAACATTCACATATACTTTCAGAAACATGAAAATATTTTGTCATATTGTATTCACTGTTCTTCTATTACATTTAACTATTTTTGTCTCTTACCTTATCTTTAAAATATATGTAATGAGTCATGGTATTTACCATTTGTAGATAAGAAACATCTTGTGACTTTAATGTTTACTTCTAGGTAACAGATTATCATACCAGTTTATTAAAAATAAATTTAAACTTTCAATTTATAAATTAAATGTGTAGAACTATATTAACTAACACTCAGATATTCCATTAGTCAAGAGTTTGAGACCAGCCTTGCCAGCATACTGAAACCCCATCTTTACCAAAAATACAAAAACAAATTAGCCAGGCATGGTGGTACCTGCCTGTAATCCCAGCTACTCGGGAGGCTGAGGCAGGAGAATCACTTGAGCCCAGGAGGCGGAGATTGCAGTGAGCTGAGATGTGCCACTGCACTCCAGCCTGGGCAACAGAATGAGACTCTGTTGGAAGGGAAGGGAAGGGGAGGAGAGGGGAGGGAAGGGGACGGGGGGAGGGAGAGAGGGAGGGAGGTAAAATTTTCCCACTCTCTTCTCAAGCTAAAAGCCTTACAGCTGGTGACTGCCTACTTCCAGAGAAGACACTGACTCCTGCTATTTCTCCCTAACCTACTGTTCTCCCAATTGTGAGCTGCTCTTTTGGAATACTCATGGCTGAAGAAAGGGAATGGGAGAATCTAAGTGGCTCTGACTTCTTGGCTATGATGTGGTTGAATATGACTGTTTTTCTTTTGAGGTATGCTACTGAGATTTTTTATAGCCTTCTTATATTATCTTACTTACTAGTTCTGGTTAAAGGATTGTGGGCAGAAGACCTGCGTGTTACCTCTCAGCCTGAGAAGCTCATTATCTGTGTGAGACATTCTAGGACTCTCTTCTGACTTGAAACACTCTATGGTGGAATTACACGTAGCTTGAATCACAAGTGGGCACATGAGCAATTAAATCCACTTTTGGTTTCTCCAGTTCACTAATCACTCCTGCCACATCAACATAGATAGAATCATGGTGAAAAATATACATTTGTTGTTTTTAAGTTAGTCAGATTTTTGTTTTGTCTTGTTTTGTATTCAGTAACCACAATATAGATTCAGGATTCTGCCTGATACAGGAGACTTTGGAAGGCTCTTTGAGGGTTTTCACTGCTTCAGATCTCACAACCAACTTGATGTGGATGATACCTTCTATTTTTCTGCTGGTTTCTCAGCCTCTGGGCTCACTAATGATCCATCCCACTTAGAATATTTTTACTAGGGTCCTCTTACCCTTCTAGGAAGGATTGAAAAGAGCATTGGATTGTTTCTCTGTCTCCAGTGTGGCCCAACTCTAGTGGTCAGCTCAAAGGCTGCCATACACTGGGCTCTTGATTAAAGGATTGCTTCTCTCTAGCCCCCGTCTTTTGAAAGATGTCATTTCAATAGCAGCCTGTCAATAGGAGCTCTAAAAAATTCAACCTTTTTTTGCACACTCTAAACACATTTACCAACACAGATTCTGAGCAATTTCTTAATTATTTTATTAGCAGATTCTGTGTATTGGTGTGGGGGATTTTCACCTTCCCATTTTAGTATGTGAATGTAATTTGACTGATGTGTCAGTAGAAACTAAGACAGGATAAGTCCCATTTTAACATGTAGTTACTTTCCAAATCTTGTGTTTACAACTAAGCAATATGTTGCAGATAATTTTCCAGGTAAATACGTATATATTTACATTATTTGTATTAAGTATCACGTGGAATTCCATAGCATAGTGTTCAAATGTTTTCCCTTTGAGTATAAAAATAATTCGGAAAAACTATATACTCTCTACAAATATTTTAAAGTAGAAAACTAAAATTTTAATATAATTTTAAGTATCTGCAAAAGAGGTAATCTCCACCATGATGTGATTATTGACATTTAAAAATAAAACTGGCTCTTTACTGTTTTAAATGTAGCTAATGAAATCTAAATACCATAATACTTTTATATCCAATCTAATCTATTTAAATACAAACAAAGTAGGTTTTCAAATGTGAGCCATTTTAAAATACTGTTTGTTTCCCCTTAAACTTCTATTTCTTTTTTATGCTCTCTATAGAATCTCATTGCTATTAACTGTAATATTTATGTTTGAAATTGTTTATTGGCTATTTCTAACATTATATATGTCTACATGTGTGTAATATGAGTACACATGTATGAAAATTAGTTTTTCCTGTGACCTTAATGATTAAAACTGTGTTAAATATTTCACTGCATGAGTTATAACTATTGTTATACAAATGGCAGTGTGTATAAGCATATTTTAAGTTTTGATGGTCAAACAAAAGTGGTAGAATTTACGTCTTAATGACATTTCAGTGGCTTTTTTCCAACTGATTTTTGTATTAATGGCTGAATTTAACTTATTGCTAGCATGAGAGGGATCAACAGCTATTTTTATTAATAGATATAAGCACTGAGAAATCTTGTTTACCTAAATAATTGGATGATTACAGAAGACATTTTGATATAGAAGTGTGTGCTCCATTTTAAAAAATTCCTTTGTAGGTTTTTGTCAAAACGTAACACAGCAATAGATCACCAAATTATTTTTAATGATCTATTAAGAGTCAACTCATTTAAATCCTCAAAAGATAGAAACTATCTGAACTGCAGAAGAATTTACCTGCTTATTAGCAGCATTCATATCAATTTTCGGAAGTAGCATGGAAAGGCTTTACAAAGACTTTATGACTGCTAATTATATTTGTTATTTAGAGAGGGATGGATATTTTCTGGACACTATAACTTATACCAAATGGGTATTATATTGCTGAAAGAACATAAAGTCATAAACAAAATTATGTGTGAAAATTATAATTTATTTAAGAAAAATGCATAATGAATTATATGTTAAAGAGGTTGACAAATGCTTCAAGTTTTACACAATACAGAAACAGCATAATATTCAAATTAATTTACTGACACACATCTAAAATTCTTTTCTCTACCTCTTTTGCCTATAAAACTTTTGATATCTGTTTATATCATAATAATTTCCTACAAGTACTTTCTATAAAGAGTTGAAAAGAATTTAATTATTACTCTAGCATAGTTGATGAAAATTTGTTTGCCATTACTGATGATTTTGTAAAATTCTTCACAGCAGCTCAATGGTTATTTGGTAAAATCATTAATTATTTAAGATTGGATCATATGTGCAGAAATCATTAACAAAATTTGTTTCATATGGGGTCTATAAGATTTCAGCACAATTGAATTTCTTTTTGAGGGTTGGAGGGTAAGTGACCAATCTGATTATTCTTTGAATTAATGACACCTATTTATCCTATGTTAGAGTTTTATCACTGTCACACTTGTTTTTTACATTGTTTCTGTGAAAAGATCCATTTTGTAATTAGTTGCTTTGGACCTACTAGATTTAATCAGGACAAAATACACTTAGATACATTAAAATGTTATTCTGTATTTTGAGATATATTTTAGTCCATTTGGACTGCTATAAAATACCATAAATTCTGTAGTTTAGAAGCAACAGAAGTATATTTCTCACAGTTCTGGTGGTGAGTTTAAGATCAAGGCACCAACAGATTTAGCGTTTGTTGAGGTCCTGCTTTCTGATTCATAGATGGCATCTTCACACTGTGTCCTCAAGTGAGGAAAATGTTAAACAGTCTCTCTTTGGCCTCTTTATAAGGGCACTAATCACATTTACGAGGGCTCTACCTTCATGCCCTAATCACCTCCTAACTGCCTCACCTCGTAATATTATCATGTGGAAGGTTAAGACTTCAACATATGAATTTTGGAGGGACAAAGACATTTAGGGCATAGCATTTCACTTTCTAGTCTTCCCAAACTTATGTCCTTTTCACATGGAAAATCCATTAGTTTCACCCCAATAACCTTAAAACTCTTAACTCATTCCAGCATCAATTCAAAAGTCTAAATCCAAAGTATCATCTAAATCAGATATAGGTGAGACTCAAAGTACAATTCATCCTGAGGCAAATTCCCCTCTAGCCGTGAACCTATAAAATCCGACATAATGTGCTTCCAAAATAAAATGGTGGGAAGCCATAGGATAGACTGTCTCATTTTTAAAGTGAGAAATAAGAAAGAAAAAAAAAAGGATAACTATGTCCTGAGGAAATTCACAACCTTAAGGCTTAACTTGAGGATCTGCCTTCCAGGACGACTGAAAGAGTTCCCACCTTTTGGACACACTGGAGCAGAGGGTAAGTCCCCAAGGCTCCAGGGATTCCTGCCTCTACAGCTTTGGGCAACTCTATTCCCATGGCTTTGCTGGGTACAGGTCGCACTGAATGATCAAACAAAGTACAGGGTGTGGAGCTTTGTCTTTCTTCCATGTACTTGCACTCTGAGCCTTTGATGGAAGGGGGAGCCCTGTTAATCTCCAAAATGCCGTCAGGGTTATTCTCCCATTGTTATTCTTCTATTTTGTATTTCCTACTTATGCAATACATCTGGCTTCTGTTGAGATGGCTGATTAATACAAATCTTCTTAACAAATGTCACTTGGCCACCCTCTTGTTCTCCTCTGAACAGAGTTTCTCTGTTTTCTCATTATGGATAGGGTGATAATTTGACAAATTATTTCTGCTTTCTCTCTAATTAACAATTCTGCGTTTATATTATTTATCTCTTCTCACCTTTTCTTTTCCTATAAGTATTCAAGAGAAGCCAAGTTGTACCTTCAACTCCTTGCTTAGAAGTTTCCTCAGCCAAATATCCAATTTCATTTCTTGTAAGTTCTACCTTTCACACAACACTAGAACATGTACATAAGTCAGCAGTTTCTTAGTTATTTTATAATAAGCATAACTTTTACTCCATTGTTCAATAGGATTTTCTTCATTTCCATGTGAACTCTCAAAGAATGGCCTTTACTGTCTATATTTCTACCAACATTTTGTTTATGACCACTTACCTATGCTCTAAGAAGATTGAAACTTTCTCCTTAGCTCGCCTCTTTTCTGGTCCCTTGCCAGAATAGCCCTTAATGATCTGTTTATGGCAATATAGACACTTTCTAGTGTGGACCTCAAAACTCTAGCTTTTATCTATTATCCAGTTCCAAACCCTTTCCACACTTTTATTTATTTATTACAACAGCATCCCCACTTCTAGGCACTATCTTTCTGTCTTAGCATGTACAGGTTGCGGTAACAGTACCATAAAATGGCTGGCTTATTTATTTCTCAGAGTTCTGGAGGCTGTGAAGTCCAAGATCGAAGTGCTGGGAAATTCAATGTTTATAACAAGGGCTTACTTTCTGACTCATAGGTGGCACTTTCTCACTGTGTCCTCCCATTGTGGAAGGGATAAATGAGCTCCCTTTGCCTCTTTTATAAGAAAACTTATCTCAATCATGATACTGTGTTTGCAAACATACTCTAATTTCAGTTTTTAACTACTACAAATCTTATTCTAATCAAAATCTTTATACACAGTTACTGGTAGGCTCTGATTATTTATGCCATAGTATTTGAATGTTATTGATTATTTGGAACTTGGGGTATTTAAAGTCAGATATTATTGTCCACAAAGAGTTTTTCAGCATTCTTTCTGGGCAAAATTGATTGCTCTTGTTTTTGTGACTCCTTTGTACCCAATGCACCTCTAATGCTTTCTTGAGCTTATGTTTTATCACCACTCTCTTTGAGGATCATAGCTATTTTTTGTTTAAGTAAGTAAAGGTTAATGTAATATAGCATTTTTTTCTTTACTTTAAATGAATCATTGTATTAGTTAATAATTTTTAAAGAAATTAAACTTTTATATATTTTAGCTAACTCAATAAAATAACAGTAACACTTAACATTTATTGAATACTTGTCATGGGCCTTGCATGCTGTTAAGCCTTTAATTCTCATATTATTATCCTCATTTTACATAGAAGAACTCTGTTACACAGAATGAGAACCTTGCCCAAGACTGCAAGATTAAGGATTGAGCCTGAATTTTGATCTCAAAAAATTGGATTGCAGATGTCTTGCTCTACACTATAAGAAAACAATAAAGCTATAACACAAAGTTTTAAACAAAACAGGAAATGCTTGTGCTATAGAAATGGTATTATGCAGTAGCAAAGAGCACAGGACAGAATTCTAATAGTATTGTATTAATATCCCAGTTCTAATATTTAATACTCATGAGAATTTGGGAAATGTGTTTAACCTCTCCAAGATTTCACTTTTCTCATTTGTTCCAGAGTTAAGAAAAAAACTCAACACAGTTTATTGTGGATGTTAAATTAAATAAATAATATGATATGTTTAATACAGTATATGCCACATAGCAAATGTTCTCTAAATAGTAGCTACATTTTGGTTCTGCTTATTTTGATGACATAAAAGCACCCAAAGTTGTGTGTCCATCAGCTGTATACCATGACTAAATATTGATTGCAAAGGAAAGAAAAATGAATGACAATTTTGTAGCATTCCTAATTACAGCTTAAAGTGAACTTGATATTCTTTAAGGATAAATGACATGTACTTTATACTGTATTTTATGTCTCTACATTATCAAGCATAATACTATATGTGCAGTAGAAATGTATAAAATAATTACTGAGTTTACATAATGTCATTGCCAATATCCATTCCAGGGAGGATGTTGTGAAAGGAAAAGAAGTCTTGGGGGTCTCCAAATCACTAAACTAAAGGGAAAAGTCAAGCTGGGAACTGCTTAGGGGCAAACTTACCTCCATTCTACTCAAAGTCGCCTCTCTGCTCACTGAGATAAATACCTATCTGATTGCCTCCTTTAAAGAGGAGATCAGAAACTCAAAAGAATGCAACCATTTGTCTCTTATCTACCTATGACCTGGAAATACCTTCCTAGCTTTGAGTTGTTCCTTGCTTTCCAGACCAAACCAATGTCTATCTTAGACATGTTGATTAATGTCTCATATCTCCCTAAAATATACAAAATTAAACTGTGCTCTGAACACCTTGGACACACGTCCTCAGGACTTCCTGAGGCTGTGTCACGAGTGTGCATCCTCAACTATGGAAAAAAAAAATAAAAAACATGGCAAAAAAATCTTTAGGAATCTCAGTTTCTAAATTAACTGAGATCTGTCTCAGATTTTTGGGGTTTACAATGTCATTAGATTTGTCAGGTCTGAAATATTATTTTTGTTGGTAAGCAACAAATTCAAGTCTTTAATTCACTCATAACCCATATTCTCTCATGCATCAACTTTTTTTCTTGAATTTTCTTTTTATTTTTCAGTTTTTATACGTAGACATAAACATTTTTGCATACTCTCCACCACTGATAAATAGAATATTTAAAAATGAGATAAATTTTTTGGTAAAAGTTTATATTGTGTTACATTAGTACTATGATAATACTATATTATCACTGATTCTTCTTTTGTCTTTTACTGTCCTTCTTCCTCATTCATGTGGCTCAGAGTTGAGACAATACTGAGCATATGTCACATATATGCTGCCTCTCTATTATTCTACTACTCCATTTTAATGGTTTTTTTTTAATTCTCTCAATGCCTAAGATAAAAAATATTCAATAGTTCTGGTAAAAATGAATCCATTTACTTTGCATATTGTAAAAAAATTTAAAAAATTTTATAATTTCTACAAAGAGATGATCAACTCTGGATTATGAAAACATGTCCTATATTGACAGAATTTATAGCATTCAGGGTTTTATGACATAGGACAAATACAATGTAATTCTTAAACTTATCCATGTAAAAACTTAATTAAATAAGTTTTCAATAATAAGCTACTTGAATGAATAGAATAGATTTTAAGGAAAAGAAACTAGGTATGACACAAGGAGTACATAATGTGTCATGTTCATGCTCAAACACCACCGTGCTCCGAATTATGTAGCTTTGAAAATATATATATGCTTAAATCCTGCTGCTT
Organism: Cacajao melanocephalus; assembly: GCA_963573385.1. Taxonomy (NCBI): domain Eukaryota; kingdom Metazoa; phylum Chordata; class Mammalia; order Primates; family Pitheciidae; genus Cacajao; species Cacajao melanocephalus. The sequence continues at coordinate 197,593 of CAUYLG010046400.1, forward strand.
TTGAAATTAACCACACTAAGCACTCATTGGTGTGATTAATGCAATCATCAGACTCTGGAGCTACTGAATTAATGTATTTATCTGTTTCTATATTCTTTTGTGACAGTGATTTAGATTATTATATTTTTAAAAAGTTTGTCAAAATCGAACTGTCAACAGATAGAGGAGAAAAATAATAAGGAGGGGCACATACTATCTGGAAATTATTGCCAATGTCTCACTCTCAGTTGGAGAAATTCACTGATATTTCCAGTGCACTGAATAGAAAAGCTGCAATCACAGTTGTATTCTGCCAAGAGCAATGGAGCTGTTAGTTCCTTTAAATGAGTGAACCTAAAAAACAAGTTAAGTAAAATGAATACCTTGTTGTCTAGCTTGTCAAGAGTACCAACGTGCTCATTTCCAATGACATTTGGTGGAATTTCATCCCTCCCACTTCAGAGGGGTCCAAATTCTATTGAAATGCTAATGAAAGTAATTAGGTTATTTTGGTTTGAACTTCTTTTGTCTCTTAGTTTAAACTCCTCCTATCTGAGATGCTGATTTCATTTGCTTATTTAATGTTTGTCAGGTTTATATATTGCTGTATCCCCAGAGGAAAAATTAGGGATAGAAAAAGAATGTGAAATAATGTGCCTAGTTTCTTCAAAGTGATGAATCCCTTTCAGATTTTGATTCCACCTGGATGGCTGTGAATTTGTGTGCATCAGGATGTAAAGTCTAAACAAGTAACAGAAGGGCTGTCAAAGGATTATCATTTCAAAGTTAGAAGTGGCAGAAGGCAACTCCTGCAGATTCTGGGAATAGTGAGGCTGGGGCTATATTTAGGCAGTAGAACCAGTAAGTAAGCAGAAGGAGGCTTTGGATGAAGGCTAATTTTTCTATTTAGGAGCGATAATGTCATTTGAGACAGGTGAGATTTCGTGTGTGTGTGTGGTCACATTCACTTCATTTCCCACTTTGTTTCTTTTATACAATTTACTTTTTATACAGGCATAAAACCTACAAAGGACAGTAAGAAGTATTAAAAGAAAAACTTCAGACAAGATAAATCTAAGAGTTTGAGTATTAAATGATTCATGATGCAGCCAGCATTTAAAACCAAAAGAAGTTCAGAGTGTCCCATTTCAGCAGTGTGAGCATAGGGCTTGCATACGCTGGATACAGAAGTGAAATAATTACTTCATTAGCTAGAGCTAGGCCTTTGCCTTAGTTGAGTATGATCCAATTGAAAGTTCCTACTTTAAGGTTAATTAGCAGTTTCTGATTGGTTAAGCTTATGTCTTTACACCCAGGTTTCAGTTTGTCTGTAGGAATCCAAAGTGCTAGAGGAATCTCAGCCTAATGACCTCCTAATTAAAAATTTTAATGGGAAGGCTAACTTTCAGATAAGATTTCAGTTATCAGCAATCCAGGAAGCCTCTGTTATCGCAGGTCTGTGCCTAATTCCACACCAATCCTAAGTTTAGAATATTCAGGAGTGGAAGAAAATGGTGTTGCTTGTTGTGAAGACAACTTCCAGATCCAGGATCGTAGAATCCTAGGTTCTATGTTGTAGGACATCAGGTTACCGTGTTTAATTCTGTCAGAAGCATGTGAACCAGAGCAACTCCATCTTTAATAGGGGCTAGGTAAAATAAAGCTGAGACCACTGGGCTGCATTCCCAGATGGTTAAGACATTATAGAATGCAATGGGAGGTCAGCACAAGATACAGGTCATAAAGACCTTGCTGATAAAACAGGTTGCAATAAAGAAGTCTGCAAAATCCCACCAAAATCAAGATGGTGGCTAGTAACCTCTGGTGGTCCTTACTGTGACACTCCCACCAGTGTTGTGACAATTTACAAATGCTATGGCAACAACAGGAAGTTACCCTATATGGTCTAGAAAGGGGAGACATAAATAATCCACCCTTTGTTTAGCATATAATCGAGAAATAACCATTAAAAAATGGGCAACTTGCAGCCCTCAGGCCTGCTCTATGGAGTAGCCATTCCTATATTCCTTTATTTTCCTAAAAAAACTTGCTTTCACTTTACTCTAGATTCACCCTGAATTATTTCTTGCAGAAGAACTGAGAACCCTCTCTTGGGGTCTGAATTGGGACCGCTTTCCTCTAGCAATTCCAGGACATGTTTATACTGTCTTTAAGTGTCATAATGTCATCCAAAAAGAGATCAAATAAAGAACTATTAAAATTGAGATAATCTCATAAGAAGAGTGGATATGAGATTTTTTAACTGTGTTTTCATATGCCATATGCTGAAATAAATATATGGCGAGAGAAAGAGAGGGGGGAGATTTTAAAGTATAGAATCCATTTAAAGAAAATAAAATATTTAAATAGATTAAATAAAACATTTTATTTAAGGACCTACAACAACAAATAGAAAGAAGTCCTATGATGCTCCTGGATAGAAATCCACAAAGTCATTCACATTCTAGAACTTCTAAGAATTCTACTTAGATTGAAAAAAATAAAATGTTGATAAACAGCAAGGGTCATGGTATGGATAGATTGCTTCATATGTGTTTGATAGAGTTTAAGTCATCTCAAGGAAAGCTAGTTCAATAATGGTTACTAGGAAAAAGCTCATGATTATTGATTCAAAAATTTTGGAGAAATCTAACCTAGAGAAATGACAGCATCAGGTACAATAATACTGAATATTATAAGAATTATGGTAGTATATTTTTATAACAACAGAAGCAATAAATGTATATCACGAAGAGTGTTTGAATAGATAATATCTACTCGAATGTGGGGTAGCAAAAGGAATGCTCTACGTGTTATATCCTGGAAAGAATGTATGTGTGCACATGTAGGTGTGTATGTAAAATGTATACAAAAAGTTACAAACCATAAAGGAACATTTCTAATTTTACCATGCATAATCTCTCATAAGTTGGCTGAACGAGATTTAGCTGATATGTGTAATAAAAATATAAATTTCCATTGGTTCTGTAGGTAGAAATTTCTGCATCAGTGGAAAATGAAGCATTGTCTAGAGTATGCATGGAATTCGTCATCCAATTCTGGCTTTATGTTGCTTTTGAGCTTGTTATAGAGCTCTAAATTATAGAGATTGCTAACAGTGCAAAATCTTGTGTATAGCTATGCTAATTCTGTGCTGTAAAAGTTCAGTTTAATACCCCCTCCCAATGTAGAAGCCACTTTGCCTCCATTTTGCACATTCACTTCCATATTCCTGATCTATGAATATTTGTATATTTGGAATTCTCCTTTGAATGGGTTAACAAATATTCACAGTTTTCTCATCAATAATGAGTTATATAAGCTCTTTAACATATGTCACCATTATATTTATATGAGAGTCAACTTTATTAAAAATTATTCTTTAATAGACTCTTTTCAGATTTTTTAAATGTGTGTCATAGAAGACATATACTTAATAATGTGCACATTTTAATACATATAATTTAAGCATTATAGAGAAAGATCAATAATTTTATATGCCAAGTTGTGATGAGACAGAAGAAAGAAAACCTTTTAAGTTTTCATTTCCCTTTCCATTATATCAATTTTTATATTTGACTTTTTGCGTCTTTTTGCATGTGGTATTTTTATAATAAAAAATAAAGAAAAAATATAACAAATAGTAGTAAATCATATCATGAATAATACCTACTTAAGGAAGAGATTTGCTTTTCTTTTTTTGTCACCCAGGTTGGAGTGTAATGGCATGATCTCGGCTCACTGTGGCTCAGGTCTATAATTTCAGCACTTTGGGAGGCCAAGGCGGGCAGATCACCTGAGGTTAGGAGTTTGAGACCAGCCTGCCCAACATGGTGAAACCCTGTCTCCACTAAAAATACAAAAAAAATTAGCTGGGCATGGTGGCAAGTGCCTGTAATCTCAGCTACTTGGGAGGCTGACGCAGGAGAATTGCTTGAACCCGGGAGGCGGAGGTTGCAGTCAGCCAAGATCACCATGCACTCCAGCCTGGGTGACAGAGTGAGACTCTGTCTCAAAAAAAAGACAAAAACAACCAAAAAAATTATTCTTCTCAATATCTAGTGAATAAAATGTGTTGAACAATGTATTAAGTTTCTTAATAATAATGAAAATGTAAGAAGAAAATGCACCAATGTTTAGCGGCACTCACAGATAAGACAAAAATAGTCTCAGTTTACGGGAACATTTCTTATCCACACTTCCCAGCTTGCTCAAAGCTAAGGCTGTAACAATTACCCAAGGTCTGGTCTTATCACTATAGTACAATCGCAAGCAGTTGAAGGCAATGGCCGCCTGTCAATATTTTCTAAATATCTTTATCTCTGCTATATTCTTGTGGTTCACAGTTACTCTAGAGTGTTCAAAGACAAAACTATGTTTTCTTTTATTGCAATTTTAGTTATAATAGCAAGTTGTCCTTTGCTTGATACTTCTAAGAACAATCTGAAAATAAAGGTTGACAGTTTATTTTGTCATTTGTAATATTAAACCAAAGTTAAAAAACACTAGTATCTCTGTTTGCAAGAAGGATGTTCCCATCCACTGAAATCCATACCCACATTTCTCCCCAACAACTTGCTCATTCATTTGTTTAATAATTCACATATTTATTTCTTAAATACATATTGAGCACTTCCTTTGTGTCAGGCATTAGTCGAGGAATTGGGATTCAGAGACAAACAAAACAAGATTCTTGTTCTTCTATTCCCATTGCAAAGCATAAGATTCAAGCTTCTTTATAACATATTACTTCTCCAATCTCAATACCATTCCAGGGCTTTGAACTTTCTGTTTCTCCTGATTGGAACACTTTCTCTCCATATTGTTAATGAGAAATTAGTTTCTTTTCTGTTCTCAGTTTAAATGTAATCTCCTTAAAAAGTTAGCCCTTACCCACCATCCTTGATACACCAGTCCATGGGCACTTTGTACAATGCCATTGTATTTTATCTTCTTTTTAAAAATTTATTTATTATACTTTAAGTTCTGGGATACATGCGCATCTTGTGCAGATTTGTTACATAGGTATACACATGCCATGGTGGTGGTTTGCTGCATCCATCTCCCCATCATCTACGTTGGGGATTTTCCTAATGCTATCCCTCCCCAATTCCCTCATCCTCTGCTATTCCTCTCCTAGCCCTCGACCCCTGAGGCCCCGGTGTGTGATGTTCTCCTTCTTGTGTCCGTGTGTTCTTATTGTTCAACACCCACTTATGAGTGAGAACATACAGTGTTTGGTTTTCTGTTCTTGTGTCAGTTTACTGAGAATGATGGTTTTCAGTTTCATATATGTCCCTGCAAAGGACATGAACTCATCCTTTTTTATGGCTGCATAGTATTTCATGGTGTATATGTGCCACATTTTCTTTATCCAGTCTACCATTGATGGGCATTTGGGTTGGTTCCAAGTCTTTTCTATAATGAACAGTGCTGCAATAAACATATGTGTGCATGTGTCTTTATAATGGAATGATTTATAATCCTTGGATATATACCCAGTAATGGGGTTGCTGGGTCAAATAGTATTTCTATTTCTGGATCCTTGAGGAATTGCCATACTGTCTTCCATAGTGGTTGAACTAATTTACACTCCTACCAACAGTGTAAAAACATATCCTTTCCAGCAGATGTTGTCTCCTGATTTTTTAATGATCACCATTCTAACTGGTGTGAGGTGGTATCTCAATGTGGTTTTGATTTACATTTCTCTAATGACCAGTGATGATGAGCTTTTTTTCATATGTTTGTTGGCTGCATAAATGTCTTCTTTTGAAAAGTGTCTGTTCATATCCTTTACTCCATTGATAGTTTCTTTTGCTGTGCACAGTATTTTATCTTCTTGAATGCCTTTTTTTAAAATCTGAATTATTTCATGGACATGTTTCCTTTTATGTTTTACTTATTGACTTGTGGAGATTACATTTTGGTGAAGAAGATGGGTGAACTATATCTCCATATCTAGTTTAGTGTATCTACCTAGTATATCTCTATCTCTATCTCTATCTTGATCATCTACATCTATATCCTTTTCATAGCTATAACTTTTAAGAAAGTATTCAACCAAGGGTGGCACTAGAGCAGTGATTTGTAAAATGTTGTCCTGGACTAACTATGCCTAGGAACTCATACAAAATTTGAATTAGACCTCTGGGGGTGGGTCTCAGCAATTTGTGTGTTACAGTGCCTTCCACATGATTCTGGGGCATAATAAAATTTGAAGAGTACTGAAACAAAAATTGTGCATGTTGTAACAGATGAGCTGCACCTTCTTTCTTGTGATGCACGTAGTCCAATTATTTAGATTAACATTCGATGACTTAAGACTTTTTTTGTCCTCCCTGTGCTTTCTTTCTTCACCATAGTTCCTTTAGCCTGCATTAGATGACCAGTCAGAAGTTTCTACTACAGAAGGAAAAAAAAGTAGAAGAGGTTTGAAAAGGCAACAGACTTGCAGATTATCAGACTAGGACGTTCTGTGGAGGACTTTGATGTAAGGGCCGTGTTCAGGTAAACTGTTTGGTTATTTTTACTTAGACCTTGAGGCTATTGTGGCGGAGACAAAAATCATCCTAGATACTTGACATTTTTATGTTTGAGTGATTTTGAGTATCTTTACACTTTATTTTATAAATGATATTTTTAAGAGCTTAATGCCCAGGTGAAAATGATTTAATTAAGACTGACATTGAAACATCTTTTTCAGTGCACAAGCAACACATTTATAATAGAAATCAAACAAAGATAAAAATGCATAATAGAAAAATAAAAATCTACCAATAGCTGTGTCACTAACTTTGAACAGATTACTTAAACTTTTATCAGGAATGTTTATTTATTATTATTTCTTCTTTTTTTTCTTTGAAAATAAAAATGTTTTAGTTAGAGTAAGATAATCCCAAACCTCTTTAGCCTTTCAGATAGAGAGCTATTTAGCTAGCTATATACATCTATGTAATTTTGCATATTAAGAATATTTTAGATGTCTAGCACTGCAGATAAAAGATAAATCTATAACACCATTTTAATTTTAAATTAATAAATGATTTTAAAATAAAATATTCATTTGAAGTGAATAAATTATATAGCATTTTATGAATTTAGCATAATATTTAATTAAACAAAAATTTTTCAATTTTCTATAGAACAATAATTAGATGATGTCCAATCAATTCCAAGGTGTTGAATTTATAGATCAAAATAAATTTTGATATTGATTACCTCATTTCTCTTCAGAAATGTTGCATCAATTTACTTCCCTACTAACTGTGTATAAGAATAAGCTTTTTTTTTGTTTGTTTTTTTGTTTTGTTTTGTTTTAGTTTTGAGTGGAATATGATTGGATACTTGCTTCCTTGGTTGCATTTGGTTTTATAAGCCTGCACTTTAGCCAACTAGAGAGAGTGCCTCCTAATGTCTTTGAAGAAGGAAGCTTTCATGTTGTACAAGAGGCACATGGCTAGTTCCAGAGGGCAGTTTTGGTTGCTAAGAGAACCTTCCAGCTACAGTCTGTCAGCAAAAAGGAACCTCAGTACTATAACAGCAACTTAGAAAATGACCTCGGCTGGGCCCAGTGGCTCACGCCTGTAATCCCAGCACTTTGGGAGGCTGAGGTGGGTGAATCACTTGAAGTCAGGAGGTTGAGACCAGCCTGGCCAACATGGTGAAGCCATGTCACTACTAAAAATACAAAAATTAGCTGCGTGTGATGGCACGCACCTGTAATCTCTGCTACTCAGAAGGCTGAAACAGGAGAATTGCTAGAACACAGGGAGATGGAGGTTGCAGTGAGCCAAGATCATGCCATTGCACTCCAGCCTGGGTGACAAGAGCGAGACTCCATCTCAAAAAGAAAAAAAAAATGATCTCAATTATTCCATCAAATAATTGGAAGTCCTATAACTCCTATATGTTATCCATTTAAGCCAATACATTTTGTTCCCAAAGTAGGAAATATTTTGGGCTTGGCGACAAGGTACATTAGTATTTGGTCTGTCCTTTTTTCTAAAGTTATAGATGCAAGCTAATACTTTTTATTTTCAACATTTTGCTTTAGTTATATTACCTGAGATTTAATATGCAATGATTTTATTATCACTCATTACTGAATAAAATTTAATGTCCAGATGAGTTTTCCTTTTTCTGTCCAATGAGTTTAGCTGTGCTTTAAAATCTATAAAGCTTTCACTTTTTTTTTTTAGTGTTCTTTTTGCTCTTTATTTCTAACACTGAAAATGTAGTTGGGAATGTGACTTGCTTGAGAGAAAATGATTTGAAATTTGTTGGAGCTGGCCTTGTAACTTTGTATCTGGCAGTAGAATAAATGCTTCATACATTTCTTTCATTGATTAACTATTATATAAATGGCCATTAAATTAAAGTTGCTAGTGTCTTAATCAAATCTTACAGATGTTTACAGATTTTTTGCCTGTCAGATGTCTCAATTACTAAATAGATGTGTTAATAATCTCTAAGCATGATAATTAATTTATTAGTTTCTACTTTAAACCTGTCAATATTTGCTTTATGTATTTTAAATGTGTTTCTGAGAACATAAACTGAGAAACATTATTATTTTATTGCTGAACTAAACTTTTAACCCTATTTCTGGTAAGGCTTTGTATATTTAGTCTATTATATCTGATATAGCAATATCAGCTTTCTATTAGCAAATATTTACCTACTATACGTTATTCTAGAATTTTATTGCAAAAGCTTTTGTGTCCCCTTATTTTGTATTTTATGACTTTGGTAAATTGTCCATAACTAGAATTGTTTTCTAAATGATTCTGGTAATTATTGCTTTTTGAATTGGAGAGATTAGTCTTTTTATATTGGTTGTGACTACTGATATATTTGCTGTTTTTTATTATAGTAATTCCAAACTATACAATGATAGATTAGTAAAATGTACTCACCTACTGGGAGCCGATTCTTCATGGGTCTTTTGTGTTTCTGCCAGTCTTATAAGCAGAAGCACCAAACAAAGAGGTCTTTGTTCTGGAGCATCTTTTAAAAGTTTTTCCTATAGTAAACAGCTTTGGAAGACAGAGATTATGTCTCCCTCTGGAGCAAAGAGAAAGTGTACTTACTGTTTATTATAATAAAAATATCTCCCTCTCAGGCAAAGGTAAGGTAAGCATACAGTTCGTTATGAAAGATTCAGTTCCCTAAGCTCAAGATTCTTCTTCTGTAACACAATCTATTTCACTGGTGTAACCCGGCCCTTTTCATGTTGCCCTGTGGAAATTGTGGCTCAGGGAACTGGCACTGATACCCTGTTACAATTTTGCGAATTATAAAGTCTTGTCTCTGATCATGAAATTTTGTCGTCTTTTGTCAGCGTTCATGAAACTGTGGCAAGCTAATTTGTTAGTTTGTAAGTAGAATAAAATCTGAGAAACTGTGTTCTTGGCCTCTCTTACCCCTGTGACAGGCTTCAATAATGATCACTTTATGGCATAGTGTTCCCTATATACATCTATTTCCATCTATCCCCATCCCGAGATCATAACATACATCATTTTACACATAAGCATTTCAGTATGGGCCTTTAAAAACTAAATAGTATTTAAAGATTAAATATCATAATTTCATCTAAAATAATTTATTTTTACTATCAAATATCCAGAGTCTAAATTTCTCAAATAGTTTAATATTTGTTATTTCTGATATTCTATGTTTGAAAAGGATCTGATAAAAGTACACACACTGAAACATTGCTTGATAGGTCTCTGAAATCTCTTTTAATCTATACATCAGTGTTACCCTTCCCTCCTACTTTGCTGCCCTTTGAAGTAACCTAGGAATCTTCAAAAAATACAACTGCCTGGTTTTAATCCCCATAAATTTAAATTCAGTTGGTATGGGCTGTGATCTGGGTGTCCATCTTTTTAATAGAGAACGACTGCTATTGATAATGCATCTCTCTTCCCTGCACCCACTCCTGCATCGCCCCACACTTCTACCCTCTCTTTGTCCCTCTTTATTTCATCTTGTCTAGCGATTTCGTTTTTTTTTTTTTTTCTTTTGAGACAGATTTTCTCTTTTGTTGCCCAGGCTGGAGTGCAATGGCACAATCTTGGCTCCCTGCAACCTCTGCCTCTCGGGTTCAAGCAATTCTCCTGCCTCAGCCTCTGAAGTAGCTGGGATTATAGGCGCCTACCACTATGCCTGGCTAATTTTTTGTATTTTTAGTAGACACGGGGTTTCACCATATTGGTCAGGCTGGTTACAACGTCCTGATTTCAGGTAATCCACCCTCCTCAGCCTCCCAAAGCGCTGGGATTACAGGTGTGAACCACTGTTCAACACCACAATTTAGTTTTTGTCTGTAGAACTTTATCATTTTCTAGACTTTGCTGATTGCATCCCTAATTGTCATATAGTGTGTCCTCCCAATATCAGAATTTAATGTAAATTGGTAGTTAAATCTAGGGATTTTATTAGAGTTAGATTTGACTGTTTGGTAAAGGATTTTAAACATGGCATTCTGTATTATTATTAGAATTCCTGTACTGTTTGATTTTCTCTATTTATGTCATACTAGTAGCCATTGGTGAATATTGTCTAAATATTATTTTATCACTTTTTTCTTCATTTATTATCTGAAATACGTGTATAAAGAATTTGAGATTTTTCTTTCTATACCAGTTTTCAAAATAATAAGTTCCCTAGCATCCTCCAAAAATTGTAGATACATTCCAAAGACATAGATACACACACACACAAATACACCTAAATATATTTCATTTTTAAGTAGTGTTAACTCATGGATATAACAAAGTTTTGTCTTTCAGGAAACTACCCAAGTTGCCTCAAGTATCCATTTTATATGATCTTGGTTGTCTGTGGTAGCTTTTCTGCTTTATATATTACAAGATAATGCAGACTCACCTTGTGCATTTCCTACCCCAAATTTGGAATCAGCCATTTCACTAGAAGCTTTGGTTTATTTGTAAAGCCTTTTAAAGAAAATGGTAAGGTATTACAGAGCACAGCATGGTGTCTCATTTGCTTGATTCTGGAATTTTTCAGCGGCTATGGGAGGCTATTACTAATTCTGTTTTCAGGGCTACAGGATTTTATCCAACTTCATCAGAAAGGAGCATATCTTCTGCTTTTTTCTATATTAAAAATATTGGTCTTTAACATTCAATACAATTTTGGATTTTTTCTATTCTAAAATACACATAAAGTAGTCATCAATAGCAATACCAACACTCTTTCAAAAGTGTCGTTGTTAAAACCTTGGCTGGGTGGGAGTGGCTTACACCTGTAATCCCAGCACTTTGAGAAGCTGAGGCAGGCAGATCTCTTGAGGACAGGAGTTGGATACCAGGCTGGCCAACATAAAGAAACCCTGTCTCTACTAAAAATACAAAAATTAGCCAAGCATGGTGGCACACGCCTGTAATCCCAGCTACTTGGTTGGCTGAGGCAGGAGATCTTGAATCTGGGAGTGGGAGTTTCCAGTGAGCCGAGACCAGGCCAATGCACTCCAGACTGGGCGACAGAGTGAGACTCTGTCTCAAAAACAAAAACAACCAACCACCCAACCAACCAACCAACTGACCAAACAAACAAACAAACAAAAAACAGAAAAAAACAAAACCATGCAGTTAAAGCTTTGTTTTTTCAGTCCTTTTTATCCTTAGACTATATCCCACTAAATATATACAAATTGCAGTGTTTTGATGTAACTTGAAGTAGTTCCTCCTGTGCAGTTATACCTAATAACTGGATAGATATTTATTTATTTGTTTATTGGTCTCATTTTGAATCAAATTTTCTGGAGTTTGCAACTAAGTTAAATTTGTTTTATAATTATGCAAAATAATTTCATGGTTTCAACATTATACGTGTTAAACAGGATCTTCGGAAAATCCAGCTTCTGTCTTTCTCATTTTTTAATTTGTTTTCATCCTCACTTACACAGAATTGTCTTAGACCATATTCCATAGAGGTAAGTCCTGAGATATAAATTTATGTGATTGCAATTTAGGGAGTATTTTAGAAGAAAGTGAGTGTGACATACAGAACAGGGGAAAGAAGGGCAAGAATATGGTTTCACCTATAATATATCATTATCTTGATGGTGTAGGGAGCTCTCCAGAGTGAAATGCCTTGTAATTAGCAACACCTTGAAACAAGGGTGGTAGCTCTTATACTCCAGAATCATTTATGGTGGGATACTTACTAAGGGGAAAAAATTTCTCAGGCGGGAGGCTCCCATTTCACTAGGGCCTACTCTGTGGAAAAGAGAACTGTGAACTATTAGCAGCCACAATTACAGCATCCGGATGCACAAGCTTTATAAATGGAATCTGGTGCATCATAACAGAAGTCACTACACTAATTTTTAAAGTGTTTTCTTTGATTGTAAAGGCAAACCTCCTTTTATTCACTTTACTTTTTTTTCTTTTTTACAAATTGAAGACTTGTAGTATCCCCGAGTCTAACAAGTCTATTGGGGCCATTTCTCCAACAACACATGCTTACTTCATCTCTGTGTCACATTTTGGCAATTCTTACAATATTTCAAACTTTTTCATTAAAATATCTGTTATGATGTGGTCTTTGATGTTACTATTGTAATTGAGATACCATGAACCACGCCCATATATGAACTGGCTACTCCCTCTCTCTTCTTGCTGGGAACACTCTATTTGCGGAGAGATAACAATATTAAAATTAGGTCAATTAAGTGTTACAGACAAAAATAGAGTCACATTTTACCATTTTAAGTCAAAAGCTAGAAATGATGAAGCTTAATGGAGGAGGCATAGTGAAGGCTGAGATAGATCAAAAGGTAGAACTCTTGAACTAAACACTTTGCCAAGCTGTGAATGCAAAGGAAAAGTTCTTGAAGAAAATTAAAAGTGCTACTCCAGTGAGCATATGAATGATAAGAAAGTGAAACAGCCTTCTTGCCAAGGTAGAAAAAGCTGGAGTGGTGTAGATGGAAAATCAAACCAGCCACGATATTCTTTCAAGCGAAAGCCTAAACCAGACTAAGGAACTGTCTTCAATTCTATGAAGACTGAGAAAGGTTAGAAAGCTGCAGTAGAAAAGTTGATAGCTAGCAGAGGTTGTTCATAAGGTTTAAGAAAGAAGTAATCCCCTTAACATAAAAACAGTAAATGCTCATGGAAAAGCTCCAGTGAGTTATCCAGGGGGGGTCTAGCTGAGACAACTGCAGAAAGTGGCTACTCTAAACAAGCGTGTTTCAGTGTGGATAAAACAGCCTTATCTTGGAAGAGCATAGCAGGTTGAATGTTCATAGCCAGATTGTTGAAATGACAACAAAAGATTTAGCATATTCCATAAACTTAGTTGATCAAGAAGTGGCAGGGTTTGAGGGTATTGACTCCAATTTTTTAAAAAAAGTTCTGTGGGTAAAATGTTATCAAATACCATAGCATGCTCCAGGAGAATCATTCGTGAAAAGAATCAAATGATGCAGCAAACTTGCCCCTTGTTTTAATATAAGAAATTGCCACAGCCACCCAACTTCAGCCATCACCACTCTGATCAGTCACATCAAGATGAAGGTAAGACCCTCTACCAGCAAAAAGCGTATGATTTGCTAAAGACTCAGATGATTGTTAGCATTTTTTGGCAATAAAATATTATAAACTAACGTAAGTATATTTTTATACACAATGCTATTGCATACTTAATACTCTACAGCATTGTGTAAGTGAAACAGAATATTTCCCTTGACACCTTCACAAGACTCATAAAGGGGTGGCTGGCTTAACTCAGCCCACAGCTCAACCCCTTGTGGGAGAGAGAGCACACAGGTGAGTGGGTGCAGAGGCCAGGATGGCTACTTCTGGGCAACTGGAAGGAGCATAACTCTGTGGACCCCCAGCAGCGCCCCAGAGCCCCAGAGGGCATGTGTTAGAGTGCACTCTTTTTGCCATTCGTAGATGGCTTAATTATTAAACAGCTCAGCTTAGGGTCAGTGTGACAGACTTTTGCAACAGCACCTGGGTCCTTGTCAGCGTCCAGGAGGAATGAGGTTGCATGAACAAATTGTGATGAATGCAGAAGATTTTATTGAGTAAAAGTGTCTCCCAGCGGGAAGGGGCCACTGGAAAGGGGATGGAGTGGGAAGATGGTCTTCCCCTGGAGTTCGGCTGCCCCCAGCTGAACTCCTCTCCAACCATTGTCTCAAATGTCCAGCTGATGCTTCTCCTCTGGACGTTCAGATGCTGCTTCTCTTCTCTCCTTCTCTGCTGTTCCACTGCTCTGCCACTTTGCCACTGCGGAGCATGGGATTTGTATAGGTGCTGGTTGGGGTACTTGGCAGGCCAGGATGGTTTTGGAAAAGGCAACATTGGGTAGGAAAACAGGAATGCATGCTCACACTTTGGGATGGAGGTCCAGGCTTGAGGGTGAGGCTTCACCAGGAACCCATCCCTTTTCTGCCCAGTATTTCACTGCTTCCTCTACAAATTATTTGCATAACATTTAAATGTACTAGGAAATAAAAATATGTGTGTGAATTTCCATTGCAATATTCACTTTATTGCAATAGTCTGGGACTGAACCAGTAGTATCTTCAAGGTATTCCTGTAGCTTTCCAACTAAATGTTTTATAGTCACTCTGTGGAGGATGGGAAGGACACACTTCCAATGGAATAATTTGGATGTCATGAAGACTGATGACACCACATCCACCAACAGCATAGGGAAACATTTATTACTCATGCCATAGGGTTTTCTAGAGTGAGCAGAGTAGATGCAGGCTGGTCCAGGTGGCAAGAGTAAACAAAGTGAGACTGGAAATAAAAATGTGGTTGGAAGGTGGGCCTTCGTGCACATTTAAACTTGAAGGGGGCTTGCATAGTTAAAACTTCCCACTGACCTTAAGGTAAGATTATGCATGTTTGTTTTTTTAAATGAGATTCCCAAATGTGAGGTAAAAGGGGGAGAGCTATTAGTAGGATTTGAAAGCTGTACTTACTCAAACATTGAAACTGAAATCTTCCTCTTTATGACAAGGATTTGTGGCCAATACAGGTGATTTTAATTTAGTCCTGTGAAAGTTCTCAGAATTAACATAGAGTCACTTGGGTTAAAAATCCTGACAAATCTAGTTGGGCATGGTGGTACATACCTGTAACCCCAGCTACTCGGGAGTGCTGAGGCAGGAGAATCACTTGAACCCGGCAGCCAGAGGTTGCATTGAGCCGAGATTGTGCCATTGCACTCCAGACTGGGCAACAAGAGCAAAACTCCAACTCAAAAAAAGAAAAAAAAAAAATCCTGACAAATCAAGCCTAGGAATGTCATGAAGAGAAGCATCTCCTGCACAAATTCCTGATAACAAGAGCGATCACAAAAGAATGCAAAAGCCACAGCCTTTCAGAAAGACCATCACAACCTTACACAAAAGAATACCTCTGCAAGGACATCTGTTCAGCAACTGTCTGTCCAGCTTCAGACAGGTGTCACCCTTGTTATTGATCCTTGTAGCCAAGGATAATTATCTCAGAACAATTATGTAATCCTCTCCATGTTTCCTCTAAAAACCTTTGTCTTTCTTTACCTCCTTGAATATGAACACAGTTTATTATGGCACACATAAGTCCCTTGCAGTGCCTCTTCCCAAATAATTGTTGTTTTCTTTTAGAGAGTCTTCCTTTCTGTTGTTTAGGTTGAAAGCCTGTAAACCTACTTGAAGACTTACTTATAATTTTAAATTCTCAGGATAGGAATTTTTGCTCAAAAGTTGAAGAAAGTGAGTTTCTTTGGTTTCCCCCTCTACATGCTACATGATGTATTTGTTTCTTTCTGCCTTACACAGATGATATGACTCTTTGGGATTATATCTTTATGCATAAATCTTTTACAATAATCTTTTCCTAATGTGGACCCTAAACTTTAACCCCTATGGCCCATTGGTACTGGGTGAAGCCAACAAAATATAAGCTCCAAGCCATCACTGGTCTACAGATACCTTCACTTATACCCCAGGATTCCGACTTTCAGCTTGTTTTGACCTCTAAAGGTTCTGTATTTCCTTGTAGCTCTGCTATGCATATATAATGTGTGTCTGTGTGCATGTTTGTTTATGTGAGTTTCAACACTTTTAGGGTTTTCATTTTGTTTGTTTTGTTTTGTTTTTAGCAAAAGGACTGTTAAGTGTGTCTTTTTTTTTTTTTTTTTTTTGCCAATCAATATTTTATTTAAACCTGTGAAATGCTATGCAATTGCTGAGGAGTGATTTATTTCCAATGATGCGGTCACTTTTAAAAACAGGTGTAATATGATACTGAGAAAATTGTATGTTTTGTGGATTTGGGGTGGAGAGTTCTGTAAATGCTCTCTCTTTTCTTCTTGATGAAATATTCTATTTGCTCTCAGGTTGAGGACAGCATACTTGAGGCATCAGGCCCACACACACGCTCTCTCCCATGCGTGCTGTCTCTCTCTCAGTTTCTCTTTCTTTGCCATTTCCCTTGTTTCTCTCTCATTTTGCCCCTGTTCTATGACTCTATCGTCTGAATCTCAGGAAACCCCGGTGGAAAAAAAGGGACTGCTGGGAAATCCTCCAGGAACAAGGTTAGGAAATTTGAAGGGCCTGTCTAGCCAAAGCTGCCCTCCCCTTTTTTAATTCCTTGTCAGCCAGAAGAGTGTGAGGCAGCCCTCAGTGATCAGCCTGCATGGGGTTTATCCCTTCTGAGAGGCCCAGCTCACGTAAGAGCCCTGGTTGGTTACTTGCATCCCATTCTTTCCCCGGGCCAGGGTGCTGAGACCTACCGTGCTGATCTCGCTTTATTCTTTTGAACTCACACTTTAACTTGGTGATCTGTAGGTCTGCGGTCTCCTGAGGGACAAGGACTCACATGAGCACATGTGATTCAGTTTTCTCAGAAAAATAATTGCTAATTTAAATCAACATAATGAAGGGTAGCACTTAGTTATCTTGGGGTGGACAAAGAAGTTAGGAAAATCTTTATGCAGGACCATTTTCAGTTCTGTTCATCGTGAATTTCTGAAGATGCTATTTGATTCATCTTTGCTTTCCTGCACATGTGGGATTGTGGTCCAGAGTATTGGGATCAGAGGGGAAATGTAGAAATGAGGACTTTGTGATTTTTTCTCCATCTATGAAAGACTCCTCTGAACAGAAAATTTAGTGGTGCATAAACTGTAAGTAAGGGCAAGAATGAACAAAAGCCAAAAGCTCAAAGAGATCCTCTTGTTCCATCTGCTCTGCAGACAGCAGATTGAATCCAACACAGTTTTCGTTATTTTTGGGGTTCTTGCTGTGTTGCCCAGGCTGAACTTGACTGTCTGCTCAAGTCCTGGGCTCAAGCAGTCCTCCTGCCTCAGTCTCCAGGGTAGCTGGGACTACAGGCATGTGCCACCGTGTCCAGCCTCAACAGTATTATTATCTGTTCTGGATGCTGAGGATGTATCGGTGGACAAAAGACAGGAATCTTTGCCTTATCTGATTTTATATTCCAGTAAGAGGAGAGAAACAGTGAGCACTGAGCTGTCTGTATGTTGGAAGGGGAATACTGCTACGGGGAAACGTAGAATGAAAAAGGATGGGGTGGGGAGGGGGATGATAGAATTGCAGTTTTAAATGGAGTCAGGGTAGGCCTCACTGAGGAGATGGTACTTGAGCTAAGACTAAGTCGGTGGAGCTGGAGAGAAAGGAGACAGCAGATGAGGAAAGCCCCCAAAAAGTTGGAAGCCCAGGTGAGGAGATGGCGTTTGGCTGAGTGAGGAAATGTGTGAACCACAGGACTCCAGCCAGGCAGGTCAGATGAGCTGGAAGGTGGGTCTCATGCTTGAGGTGGTCCCATCTGATGGATACCATCTTTATTAAGTAGGATGTGAATTCATCTGGGATTCGGTGATAGGGTTTGTTTGGCATAAGAGACTTGAGGAAGAGAGAAAGTTTGAGCCACATGGGTGTAGAAGAAAGAGGTGATCAGAGATGGGAGAATGCCATCGGGGGCTCAGAGAGCAGCATGGCCAAGTGCTTTGTTCAGATATCCTGTAATAAAAGCCAGAAGCATCTCCTCATCTGCCCACCGTCCCTCTAAACCTCATCGCTGGTGGCAAATTTGTTACTGCGCCCTATGCAGGATTCAGCACTGTGACATTAGGAACTTCCTTTTTTTTCTTCATTAATATTTCTCTCCCCATGTTGGCCAGGCTGGTCTTGAACTCCTGACCTCAGGTGATCTGCCCACCTCAGCCGCCCAAAGTGCTGGGATACAGGCGTGAGCCACCACACCCAGCCATATTACCCTCTTGTAGCAGGGGCAAAACAAAGCCTTTTGGCAGACTAACAATTACTGTTCTTCCAAACTAACTTCTGAATCAGTCATCAGAACAGCAACTGCAGGCTCCTCCAAGTCTATCCTCAGAAAACCTTTGTGGCTCCCTGGGTGCACAAAACTCAGGTGCCAGGCAGCGAAAGGTCTTTCTCCCCACGGTGGAGTCTCCTTCTGTAGGTTCCTGTTAGGAAATATTCACCCTGTGGGTGCAAGACTCCAAAGAATGTATTTAAGAAAGTAATACAAAGAGCTGTTCCATTGAAAATGACTTTCGGGCTAGGTGCAGTGGCTCACACCTGTCATCTCAGCAC
Source organism: Cacajao melanocephalus (assembly GCA_963573385.1). Lineage (NCBI taxonomy): Eukaryota > Metazoa > Chordata > Mammalia > Primates > Pitheciidae > Cacajao > Cacajao melanocephalus. The sequence continues at coordinate 216,191 of CAUYLG010046400.1, forward strand.
TTTGGGTGGCCGAGGTGGGAGGATCACAAGGTCAGGAGATCGAGACCATCCTGGCTAACGGTGGTGCCCTGTCTCTACTAAAAATACAACAAATTAGCTGGGCGTGGTGGCACATGCCTGAAGTCGTAGCTACTCGGGAGGCTGAGGCAGGAGAATCATCTGAATCCTGGAGGTGGAGGTTTCAGTGAGCCAAAATTGCACCACTGCACTCCGGCCTGGGTGACAGAGCAAGACTCTGTCTCAAAAAAACAAAAAAAAGAAAGAAAGAAAGAAAATCACTTTGGAAAAATTTGTCTTTATGATGGGATTTTCCCCAGGGGAGAACATCACATCACCAGCTTTCACTGCCAGTCACTAGGGTCATCCTCCTCAGGGGAGCCCCACTGGTGCCATTCCTACCCTGGCCTCCTGCCTCCAGGCTTCTTTGTTACCCTTTTAGCAGGCTCCACTCATCTCTGTCACGATCTAGGAGCTCCAGTTCTGGTAATACAGCCTCACATTGAACAGAGAATGGGTTTTTTTCCAAACTAACTAAGCACTTGACAGCTGGCTATTCAGTTTTTACAACCTCAGATTTCCTTCAAGGGCTTCCACACAATTAGTTTGAAAACTATCATCTTCCAAAAGTCTTTGCAGAGAATATATAAAGAACTCACTGCCTGGCACCTGACTTCTCTGCACCCAGGGAGCCATGCAGGTTTTGGAAGGATGGGATTGGAGGAGTCGGCATTGCTGTTCTGATGACTGTCGTGGTGTTTCTAACTAACATGTCTGACCCACTTTTTTCTTGCTTTGGAAATTTGGAAATTAAAAAAACAAACAAACATGGCACATCATTGTCCACATTAAGTCTTCACTAAGCATCTACCGGCAATTCCAGAGAGTCTCATAACATCTAATGCATCCAAAGAAAGGCTAGAAGTACAAATGACTTTTGCACACAAGCTTTACTTTGGGCAGAGCTGTTCAGTTGTGATGATGAAGCCACTCCTTTGTTTGGCCTGCTTGTGTTCCTGCCAGGTCATGATGACTCGGACGTAGACATCCAGGAGGATGACGAATCCGACAGTGAGTTGGAAGAGAGGCGGCTGTCCAAGCCGCGGACAGCCATGGAGGTGCTCATGCAAGGTAACCCGGCGTCTTTTGCTGGCCCTCCTCCCCGTGCCCTGTTTCACAGAACACCTGGCCAGGACTGGGGCAGGGCTGCTTAGTGTTGAGGCCCACAGGCGCACTATGAATGGCCCCTGGAAGCAGCTCTTGCTCCGGGTTTATCCTGTCCTGTTGTTTATGGCTCTTGAACTGTTCAGTGGTCATGTTTGCTCCTAATATTCTTACCTGTCTATGATCCCGAGACTAGATAGTTCATATTCATGGCTTGGTATTTCTCAGAGAGTCACAGGACACATTGCCTCTGCCACTGAACTATAGTCTCCCTTTTTTGGGTCTTAGACTGCTCTCACTGCAATTATATACCTAATAGGCTGGGAACTGATGCAGAAAGAGACTTAAATGAGCATCTCTGCCTTAAAAAAATGTTCTTCTAATTTCTTTACTCATTGCAAAACATTCAAGCAACAAGGCTCAGCTCAGTGGCACACGCCTTATTCCCAGCTACTCAGGAGGGTGAGGCAGGAGGACCGTTTGAGCCCAGCCTTGGGGCTTTAGCGCATGATGACTGTGTCTGTGAATAGCCACGGCACTGCAGCCTGGGCAACATAGAGGGTCTCTTAAAACTAAGTTAAAAACAAAAAAAGACTCAAGCAACAAAATTTGTGGCTCTCCTGGGGTCTTCCTCATGTCCCACACCCACCTGGGAGGGCTCATGGCTAGTGGCAAGGGTGGGTGTGTCTTTACAAATTACCTTTCTGTACATATATGTACATACGTACACAGAGATCACCTGAAAAAAAATGTAACCTATGTGCACCTAGACTGTATGTATGGTTCTGCAGCTTGCTTTTGTTTTTAAAAATTAAATACAATTGGAACTCTTCCTCTGTCAGTAAAATATAGCACTGCCCCCTACTTTTTTTTTTTTTTTTTTTTTTTTGAGATGGAGTCTTGCTCTGTTGCCAGGCTGGAGTGCAGTGCCACGATCTCTGCTTACTGCAGCCTCCATCTGCTGGGTTCAAGCGATTCTCCTACCTTAGCCCCCAAGTAGTTGGGATTACAGGCACCCACCACCACGCCCGGCTAATTTTTTGTATTTTTAGTAGTGATGGAGTTTCACTGTGTTGGCCAGGGTAGTCTAGAACTCCTGACCTTGTGATCCACCCACCTCAGCCTCCCAAAGTGCTGGGATTACAGGCATGAGCCACCACGCCCGGCCTGCCCCCTACTTTTTAATGGCTGTATCATATTCGTAGCACAACTGTACCCATGATGTACATTCTCATATTGATATTTATTTCCCTTCGTTTCCTTGTATGTACAGCTTTCTGTATGTCTGCATATCTTTAGGTTACATCATTAAAAGGCAAATTCTTAGGTCAAAGGTTCTGTAAATTTTTATTTTAATACTATAAAATTGTCTTATATTTGCCTTTAAAAATATTTCTTATCTATCACCTGTTAATGTTTGGAGCACAGTTGCATTTGTGTGTGTGTGTGTGTGTGTGTGTGTGTGTGTATGTGTGTGAGAGACAGAATCTCATTCTGTTGTCCAGGCTAGAGTACAGTGGCATGATCTCAGCTCACTGCAACCTCCACCTCCTGCTTTCAAGCAATTCTCCTGCCTCAGCCTCCTGAGTAGCTGAGGCTACAGGTGTGAACCACCATACCTGGCTAATTTTTTAAAAAAATTTTTGTAGAGATGAGATTTCATTATGTTGCCCAGGCTATCCTCAAACTCCTGGCCTCCTGTCTCAGCCTCCCAAAGTACTGGGATTATAGGCATAAGCCAACACGCTTGGCCAGAAAACAAATCTTGAATGCTATTTCCTGCTTTATTCTCTAAGGTTTTTATGACTTCTTCCTGCTTTTGTTGTTCTCAGGAAGACCCAGCAAACACATTGTGGGCACGATGCAAGGTGGAGACTCCGATGACAGTGTAAGTCTCCTGCTCCCCTCAGCGGTTCTGTGCGTTGTGGCCTTGGCTGTCCCCATAGATGGGAATGGTTGAGCTGCTGCCAGCAGCCAGGGAGCCGGCTGTGGTCAGCCCGGCCGTGGTCAGCCCGGTCGTGGCTCAATGTGTGGCAGGGTTTGGCCTCGTGAGATTCTGGACTCTTCCTTGTCCGTGGATGGCTCATTTCTTTTCAAGTGAATGTGCTTGCTCTGCTTTTTTTGCCTTCTCACTGTTCTTTCCATTCTCGCTTTCCAAAGATGGAAGCAGCACCAGCTCTGTTAGGTAAATGCAAGACTTCCAGCTCCAAGAAGCAGGTTGGTTTTCTGTTCTGCCTCGTGCGGTTATGGTTATCTGTCAGCCCTCCCAGGGCCAGTCGGGGGCCTCTCCCTAGGAGTGATGCTTCCACTTAGACTCAGCAAAAAGTCTCTCAAAAGGGATCCCACAGTGAGGGTGGGATCACTGAAGGCCCCTATGATAAGGAGGAGGCACAAGCCCCGAGCCTGGAGATGGGGAAAGCTGAGGCTGGGCAGTCCTCAGGCCCTGGGCTGTAATCTAGCAATGAAGGAGGACGCCAAGGGCCTGACTCAGGACCAGCCCTCTCCCCTACTCTGTACTGGGGAAGGAACGGGGAAGCAGTGCTGTCCCCAGACCAGGGGCCCTAGGGGGCACCGGGCATGATGAGGCTGAGATGGCAGGTTGCCTTGAGCTTTCATGAGTGGATAACTCACTGGAGCACTTCACCAGAAGGGGAGCCTGGGGATCTTCGTTGGGGGGGTCCGGTCATTCAGAGCTCTGCTGGCCATTGCTCAGGCCTTTGTTCTTTGTTGCCATACCTGGTAGTGCTGCTCATCTCACACAGCAAAGGGCAGCTAGACAGAAGCAGGGCCGTGTGTTCTTGCACAGATTTACACACCTGCCGCTGGTGCTGCTGCGGGATTCACTGTGGGGAGAGGCTGCCCAGACTTGCTGGCAGCATGCACAGAGAACCGGCCTTGAATTCACAGGTCACGGTCGGTAGAGAAGCAGAGGGCACCTAGAAAGTAGTTTTCTTAACAAGCTCGGGCATGGATGGTAAATAGCTTCTCTCCATCTTGCCTACCCAAGACAGAAGCAGAGGGAGTCTGGCATGGGCACTGGGGATTCGAGGGCAGCACTGCCTGCCTGTTCCTCAGGGTTTGCCTTCTCTCTTCTCAGAGAGAACGTGTTAGTTGCAGCTGAGCTTTATCCCTTGTGGTCGCTTGTTAATTTCAAGGAGGCTGTATCCATGCAGCCCTCCAGGCACAGGGTTCCGTTCTTTATGTGTTCACTCGGCATCCAACACGTGTCTGTCGAGTGCCTGCCAGGTGCCAGTGGTATCATGGATCATGGGGAACACAGCAGGGGGCAGAGACAAGCCCCTGCTTCACAGCTGGCACCACAGCAATAATGATGGAGCCGAGTATCAGGGCTCACGCTGTTAAGAGGAGGAATAACAGCTTCGGGGGACAGGGAGTGACAGGGACAAAGGAGGGAGTGGCATCTTCTATGATCAACAGAAAGCAGTGTTTCATTTTCTGAGATGGGGCCAACTTGACAAAAAGGGGCTTGGAGGGCAGATGGAAAGTTTGGTTTTGCACATTGACGGTGACAGCCACATGCTAGAATTGAGTAGCCAGGTGGAATTTAAGTCTAGAGTTCAAGGGCCAGGTCTGGGCCAGAGATTAAATTTTTGGAGCCTCCCATGTTTGGATGGTATCTAAGCCACAGGATAGATGTGACTGCCTAAGGAGAGCAAGTAGAATGAGAACAGAGGTGGCCCAAGCTCCTGAGCTGCCTCTGCCCTGCAGAGGTCGGGGAGGAAGGGCAGGCAGGGGAAGCTGAGGGGACGTCAGCAGTGAGAGAGGGGGACCTGGACTGGAGAAGGGGCCCTGGGGGTTGGAGGAGATGGGTTTTAAGGATGAAGGTGTGATTCCACAGCTCAAGCAAGTTGAGGCCTCAGAATCTTCCCACTCCATTAAATGTTTCAGTCTTGACAAGAGCAGTCCTGGGGTCAGTGGGTGAGAGCCCGGGGGTCTGAAGCGGCCGTGAGGGGCACAGGTGCAGACAATTTCAGCAGCTCACTCAGGAGCTCTGTGTGAGGGGAGAGAGACAGGCCAGAGCAGCTGGAGAGGAAGGTGGGAATATGTTATGGGTTTTTTGTTTTTTTTTTTCAAGAAATTACAGCAGGCATGTGCGCTGGCGGGAATGATCTAGATGGAACGACCAGCCATCCTGGTTTACATCAGGCGCAGCACCTGCCATTTTAAAGCTGAGCTGAGTTGGTTGCACTAGATCTGATGAGGAGGAAGAGGGTGTATCTTTTACTTTGCTCCTTATACCCATGCCTGTGTTGCTTTCCATCCACAATCTGCAAAAAGCCAAAACAGGCCTCCCTTCCCTCTCTCCAAGCCTTTGCCCTCCTTGCCATCTGTAGTGGGGAGTCTCTGGGTCCCGTGGTCCTCAGTGCAGATTCAGAGTGCTTCTGGGACGCTGTGGGTAGGCCAGCCCCTGCGGCGCCACACCCAAATGCACCTGGTGTTTGAAGGATTCTGGCTGAACGATACATTCCAGCCGGCAGTACGTTGTCTCAGTCCCACAGCCTGCCTGCCACTCTTCCAGCCTCTTCCTTCACCCGGGGGTGCTGCTATAGAAAGGGAAGCCGAGAATCCTAGGACAAGATGTCAGGAATGAGGTGGGGCCCCCCGTTGTATCTGCCATATTTTTCCTATAGGAGGACTCGGAGGACAGTGAAATTGACATGGAAGATGATGATGAGGAGGAGGAGGAGGAGGAGGATTTGGAAGACGAGAGCACTGCTCTCTCGCCAACCAAGCCCAGTCGAAGGGTCCAGAAACCTGAACCCCTGGATGAGAGTGACAACGACTTCTGACCTTCTTGCCAAGGGACTCAGGCAGATTAAAACCCTCAGATGTGTAGGTAAATGGGAACTTAGAAGGTTAGGAAGGTAACGCCTGTTTTGTTCACTAAGCTGGCTGGACTCAATGAATACTGAAGCAATACTTATTTCTGCTTTAGCCTCCTATGTTTGCATTCCATGAAGCTTAAATAAGAATTGAAGCAAATCTAAGTTTGTTTTTCTTTTTCACCTTATTTATCTCCTAAAACGTGAGGAATGCATGTGTTGTTAGTGATTCACATTCACGGGACAAAAACTCAAGGAGAAATAGGAGCTGATGCCACGCAAGTCTTGGCTGCCTTTGTTACCATACATTTTCTCTGAGAGTCTAACAGACTTGGGGTAGAGTTTGGCACTGTTTGGAATGGTAGAGGAACATCTGGCTGTTAACCACTTGCACAGTTTAGAACATTTCCTGTACATCGACTTTTTAAATTCTAGCCCTTATTTCATTTTGTAGTCTGATTTTCTTTCTTCTGCATGTTCACCCTACCAAGCATTAAATGTATTTTAATAACTAAAATTTGCTGAAAGAAGATTAACTAAAGTTAAATGAAAACTGACTTTCCTTGAAAATCAGGCGATAGAGACAGGCTCCAGATGAGGAATACTCCATTTTTCCTCTGCGTCCAGTTCACCTTCCATTACAGCCACCTTCATGTTTCCACAGCTGGTACTAAGTTTGGAAACTGGTGACCTGGGTTGCCCTCGCGGAGATTCCAGACTCCCATGGCAGTGACAGCCGGGACACTCTCCTTTGCACCAGCCAGGGTCTCTCTAAAGGAGCTTTGTTTTGTCTAAAGTGTGGCAAGCCATTCGTGCACAACACAGGGACTAAGGCAGGTTTCCTGCAGCTCACTACCTAAGTGTTTCTGTAGGGGAAGGAGCCGGTTAAGGAAAAAGTGTCAGCACAGGTTGATGTTTCTGATTTAAAAAAACAGCAACACAGGATTGAATTAGGTAGAGTAGTAGCACTAGAAAAATCTTTCTGTTGTAAAATTAGAAGTGGAATTTGTTTTTTTAGTATGAAAAGTACTTAGCTGGGCGTGGTGACAAGCACCTGTGGGCCCAGCTGCTCAGGAGGCTGAGGCAGGAGGATCATTTGAGACCACGAGGTTGAGGGTGCAATGAGTTGTGATCGTGCCACTGCACTCCAGCCTGGGCAACAGAGCGAGACCCTGTCTTTAAAAAAAGAAAAAGAGAAGCACGCTGCTTGTAAAAAGCATACAGTAGGCAGGGCACAGTGGCTCACACCTGTAATCCTAGAACTTTGAGAGGCCAAGGCAGGCAGGTCACCTTAGATCACGGGACTAGCCTGGCCAACATGGTGAAATCCCATTTCTACTAAAACTACAAAAATTGGCTGGGTGTGGTGGCACATGCCTGTAACCCCAGCTACTGGGGAGGCTGAGGCAGGAGAATCACTTGAACTCCGGAGGCGGAGGTTGTAGTGAGCCGCGATCACACCACTGCACTCCAGCTTGGGCGACCAAGTGAGACCCCACCTCAAAAAAAAAAAAAGTATATAGTACATTAAAAAGAAAAGCACAAACAATTTTTTATTATTTTACAATTAAAAACTCGGAAGACTTCTGAAGTTACTTATCTTTTAATAAAGGTATTTAACACCATATTTTATATTATTAAATAGGTTTTACTTAAAAGTATAATTTTATTTGTACCTGTCAGATAAAAATACTTATTCAAGGGTTCACAGGTATGATATGATAGACATCAATTTTAGGAAATTGTGACAATTATTTCCGTCATCTTTGCTTTTTTTCTCTTTCTTTTCCTAAATTTTAAGATTACTCCTTTAAAAGAAAAAAAACAGCCAGCATTCAGTGAATTCACCAGTAGTTTGAAATGCACTGTGTTGTAAATGATAGACGCTGACAGGGAAGCCAGTGTGTTGGAGCCATGCCAACTACCTCAGATGCGGTGGCTCTAAGATACGGAAGAGTCACTCCATCTTCTTGAATGTTAATGGATTTGGTTTGCCTGAATCTGACTTGACGTCTGTTTTGAAAAAAACATGCAAATAGAGTTCTGTTTTCCTTATGTGATATTTTCTTCTAATGCACTTTAACACAGAAGCCTAACCTGAGCTACAAAGAGCCCATCCACAGACAGGCAACAGCTGCAAAGGACGTTTCATTGTGCCACCTGCTTCTAGTTCATCTGTTGGTGAACTGACTTTGTGCAAAGTATCACCACGTACAGTAGCACTGCCTTGCTTAAGCAAGGAAGTTTCTCTCAATAGCAAGCTTTGTGTACTTGATCATTTTCATTAAAGTATTTCAGTTAATAGTGACCCACTGTAGAATGGATCCAGGAGTCACATATGTGCAAGTGCCTTTGTGACCTGGCACCATGTGGTTTTGGCCAAGTAGCAGAGCAGACCTCAGAACACGAGGAGGATGGTTGTGATTAGGTCAGTGAAAAACTAGCAGGGCACTGCTGACAATTTTTTTACTATATAATTAGAGGACTTCCTAAAATGCTTTTAAAAATGTGTTTTGATGGAAACTACAAAGGAATTTTTCAGATACTCAATTTTTATTAGTACTAGTTACCAAAAACAAAGTCCTCGGACTTCTGATGGGAAATCTGAACTATTGTTTCTCTTTTAACATGAAGAATAAATAGATCCCTTTTGTGAGCACTTTAATATCAGTGTCACGTGTCTGGAAGGAAATTATATTCATTTAGGTGAGCAACACACTACGTAAATATCACAGCTGTTAGATCCAGGGGACTCTCAGGTGCTAGAATTGAGGACTCCTTTAATTGGAAGGGAGCTATAGGGTCTTCCTCTTACCTATAAGTCCTTTCTATGTGGACCTGAATTCTCCTGTCTGTTTTGCTCTGATGGGGTTTTTGGGCCAGCTGGCTCTGGTGCGTCCCGGAACTCCCTAACCATTTCGGACAGCTTGAAGATGTATGATCATCATTTGAAAAGGGAGAGAGGAAGGACTCCGTGTTTTCTCCACTACTTTGGCTCCTGAGGTTTCTTCAGTGTTAGGTTTCTGTGGGGTCCCGCTTTCTCCAGTGTTTGGCTGTGCAGCTCTCTCTGTGTTCTGCCAAGCTCTTCACTCAGACAGAAATGATGCAAACCAGCAGGCAGTGGGGCATCACCTTAAAATCACGAAAACAGCTGTCAGTCTAGAAGTCTATGCCCAGCACAAACTCATAAATACTGCAAGAGCCATGTTCAGATTTCCCCTTTTACAAACAATGTTTTCTTTGTTATTTCCCAGCTAGTACAAGTGATCAAAATGTTTTTTATAGCAGACTTTTTCCTCCAGTCTAGGATCCAGCCAAAGATCTTGCATTAAGGTATATCTCTACTAAGTTAATTAACACTATCTGCAACCTTTCGTGTTTTTCATGACGTTGATGTTTCCGACGAGGTCAGGCCATGTATTCTGCAGAATATCCGTCAATTTGGATTTTTTCTAATTGTTCCTTCATGATTAGAATCAGGCAAACATTTTTTGACAAGAAGACTACATCAAAGACAACTCTGTGGTGCATCAGAGTGGGGGTATGTGACGTCCATGTGTCCCATTATTGGTGATGTTCAATTCTGTCACTCCTGTTGAGGCTGCATTGGCCAGATCTTAGATTAAGGTACCTTCTTCCTTTTGTGAATTAGGATGTCGCCTTTGTGGGCTGCCATTTTGAGACTGTGAGGATATCATCTTCCCAAGTAGGCCTGTATCCATGGCCTTAGCATCCATGATGATTCCGGTCTGGATGCTCACTTTTGAAGAAACATTTTAAACGATAGTGTGACTCCTTTCAAATTCAAAAGTGATCATTGCTTTATAGTCTTCATAAACATTTTCTGTGGTTCTTTAATTGATGAGAGCTGTGGTGTCCACTTGGATTTTTTTCCTTCCAACACAAACAGCTGCGGGAATTGGTGCCACATAGAGGCTCAGCTTGCCTGTCTCCATAGGGAAGCTGTGGCCACAGCAGTGGCTTTGGAAGCCTAATAAGGAATGACATTACTGCCAAGCACAGTGGCTCACACCTCTAATCCCAGCACTTTGGGAGGCTGAGGTGGGTGGATTACTTGAGGTCAGGAGTTGGAGACCAGCCTGACCAAATAAAAAAATTAGCTGGGCATGGTGGTATGCACCTGTAGGCCCAACTACTTGGGAGGCTGAGGCAGGAGAATCACTGGAACCCAGGAGGCAGAGGCTGCAGTGAGCCGAGATCTTACCACTGCACTCCAGCCTGGGTAACAGAGATTCTGTCTCTAAAAAAAAAAAAAAAAAAAAAAAAAAAAAAAATGAAAACAATGAAAAAATTTAATGTCCTATTGATAACCAATGTGACAGACACCACAAAAAATTTGCACGCCAACACCCACAA
>CAUYLG010046402.1:0-11610 GCA_963573385.1 Cacajao melanocephalus
CTTGAACCTGGGTGGTGGTGGTTGCCGTGCGCCACTAACCGGCCATTGCACACCCGCCTGGGAGACCTCGTGAGAACCCTAAAAAAAAAAAAAAAAAAAAAAAAAAAAAAAAGGTGTTCTCTAACAAGATAAAGAGGCTGCTATGTGGGAGTGCAAGAATAGGTCAAACTTCTAAAACATTCCCATTCAGCTTCTTGGTACTGCTAACATAACTGACATATTTGCCAATTTACTTGCTATTGATTAACAGTGGCAAAGTTCATCAGTTTTAACTCTGACATGTGTTTCTCCAATTTCTAATGTAAATATTGAACTGTCATGATTTTTTCAGTACAGATTGAAGAGCAATGCTGAGAACAGACAATACTAACACAGACCTCCTTTTTATTTAACAGGAGCTTGATATTTACATAAGGCAATTTGCCATTTATTAGATAAACTGTTTCACCTATAACCTACAATGAACTTCTGCCAACATGAGGCTAAAACACATAAATTAGCCTTTGGATGATAATTTTTGGCAGCAGTAGCCCTTAAATGGGTATGTCAGAGGAACAACCAAGTAAAAAATATGTGGAATAAATTTATTTACAAACTAAAAAGAGATCTGTTCTCACATAAGCTGGGAGACACAAACAGACACCAAGGGAAGCCTAGTTTTAAGTAATGCCACAATAAGCTGAGTAAAAAGACGTCATAGAATGACAAGACACTAGTTGTTTAAAAGAAATTACAGTAACATTTAAAGAAAGATTAATATAGTATATATTGTAAGAATACAAGTAGCTTTCAAAGAATTCTTTGCATTAATTTCTCTATGTGTTAAATAACATTTATTTATTAGTGACTACTACTCTACTGTTCCATTTATTTACATATATTAATTTACTTAATCATTATAACACCCCTCTAGGAATAAGTACTCTTATTATCCTCATTTTATAGATAAAGAAGCTAAGGCCAGCTGAGCTCGGTGGCTCACGCCTGTAATCCCAGTACTTTGGGAGGCTGAGGTGGGCAGATCAGAAGGTCAAGAGACCGAGATCATCCTGGCCAACATGGTGAAACCCCGTCTCTACTGAAAATATAAAAATTAGCCAGGTGTGGTGGCACGCGCCTGTAATCCCAGCTACTGGAGAGGCTGAGGCGGAAGAATTGCTTGAACCCGGGAGGTGGAGGTTGCAGTGAGTGGAGATGTCACCACTGCACTCCAGCCTAGTGACAGAGAGAGACTCTGTCTCAAAAAAATAAAAATAAAAAATAAAGAAAGAAAGAAGCTAAGGTCAAGTGCAGTCGCTTATGCCTGTAATCCAAGCACTCTGGGAGGCCAAGGTGGGTGGATTACCTGAGGTCAGGAGATCGAGACCAGCCTGGCTAACCATGGCCAACATGGTAAAACCCTATCTCTACTAAAAATACAAAAATTAGCTGGGCATGGTGATGCATGTCTGTAATCCCAACTACTCAGGAGGCTGAGGCAGGAGAATTGCTTGAACCCAGAAGGCAGAGGTTACAGTGAGTCGAGATCACGCCACTGCAATCCAACCTGGGTGACACAGCAAGATTCTGTCAAGAAAAGAAAAGAAAAGAAAAGGAAAAGAGAAGAGAAGAGAAGAAAAACGAAACTAAGGCGCTAAAAAATTAAATAATTCGTTTAAGGTAGGTTAAATAATTTGTTCCAGTTAGAATGGAACAGAGGTAGAATTCAAACTCTGGCAGTCCAGCTCCAGAGCCCAGGCATTTAGCCACTGTCACTATTTGGTCTCTGGGTCTCCTAACAGTCAGGTGAATGAGAATAAAAACCTAACTATAAAAGGCCAATTTTTCTTTTGAATCTGTATTTAATAAATATTCATAAACTAATCAGAGAAATGACTTTAGTTAAAGAATGCAGACAAATAACCATCATCATAACATTCACTAGAGTGGTTTACTCTGGTAGGGAAAGATTGGATCTAAGAGGAGCATTTGAAAGGTATTAAAAAATATTGGTAATATTTCCTATGCTGTAGGTTCAAGGATGTTACTTCTGCTATTGTTTTTTCAAATAATAAATTATTTTTATTCATTTGAATGTATATTATACAATTTTAAAAATTAGTTAAAATATTTTAAAAATTACTCATTAGTAATCATCCATTCAATGGTGTGTGTTAAGATTTCAATTTGGGTGATTTCTCCAGAACACAAAAATACTGAAGACATATCTCAAGCCTTCATTGGAGTTTAAGATTACAATAGTGAAGTAGATAACAAATGACAACTATTTTTGGGGATAACTGTACAAATTATACAAACTGTACAAACTGTGTACAAATAAATACAGTCAATTCTCATTGTTCTTAGTAGTTACATTCTATAAAGGTGCCCCAACACTGAATAATCAAATACTGAATTACTGCCCCTAGGGGATAACAGAGGGTTGGGCTCCTGAGAACCCCTGGTCACAACATTTTCACAACCAATCAATACACAAAGTTGTTTTAAGTGTATTTCTGTTTAAAGATACCTTATTTAATATATATTGTTGATTCATTAATACTCATGGCCTACAACTCATGCCTCAATGAATCTTATGTAACATGTATTTTCTCTGCAAGGCACATCACAGCCTCCTAGTCCCTAGAAACACGGGACAGCATTTCAGCACTACACCTAGGGACCACTTCAAACAGAAAAATCACCAAGAAGCACAAAAAATAAAAAAATCATGGCAACAAGGATATTGCAAAAGAATACTTGTTTACAGTATAAGAGATGAAATAAGAAGCGAGAGCATCGACTTGTTCCACCTGAGCTTGAAATGTGTGCATCAGGTGACTCAAATTTTGTGACACTGCATAGTCACATATCAGTGAATAACTACAAAAGTATTGAGAGTATTGATTTTGTGGTTACAAATATATTTTAGCAAGTAGGTGAATTTGCAAATAAGGAATCTGCAAATAACGAGGATCAACTACGTGTGTGTATATGTGAGTATATATACATATGTATACAGGCATTCCACCCTTAATGACTGGAATATGTTCTGAGAAATGTGTCATTAGGCAATTTTTGTTGTGTGAATATCATAGAGAGTACTTATATAAACTCAGATGATATAGCTTATTATGCACATAGCCTATATTGCATAGCCTATTGCTTCCGAGCTATAAACTTGTGCAGCATGTTAGGGTACATGCTACTCATGCTTATGGACTGAAAAGTAGGCAATTCTTTACTGCGTTGCTACAGGACACAATGTATGTGCTACCGTTTTATACAACAGTATGTTAATTATTTGAGTATCTAAACATAGAAAAGGTACAGTAAAAATGTGGTATAAAAGATTTAAAATGGCACACCTGTATAGGGCACTTACTGACAATGCAGCTGGCAGGACTGGAAGTTGCTCTGGGTGAGTCAGTGAGTGACAGTGGGTGAATGTGAAGCCCTGGAACATTACTGTACACTACTGTAGCCTTTATAAACACTGAACACTAGGCTATAATGAATCTATTTTAAAAATATCTTTCTTGGATGACAAATTAATCTTAGCTTCTGTAACTTTTTTATTTTATAAACTTTTAATTTTTAAAACCTGTTAACTTTTGTAATAATACATTGCATAAAACTACACCGTACAGCTATACATAAATATTTTAGTATTTTCTTTCTTTATATAAGATTTTTCTACTGAAAATTTTTTCATTTATTTGTTTTTACTTTTTAAGCTGTTTTATTAAAAATGAAGACACAAACACCCACGTTAGCCTAAGCCCATACAGGGTCAGGATCATCACTAACACCGTCTTCCATCTTCACATCTTGTCCCATTGAAGGTCTTCAGGAACAAAAATATGCATGGAGATATCATCTCTAGTGATAACAATGTCTTCTTGGCCAGGTCAAGAAGGTGCCTCACACCTGTAATCCCAGCACTTTGGGAGGCCGAGGCGGGTGGATCACTTGGGAGGCCGAGGCGGTTGGTCACTAGTTCAACACCAGCCTGACTAACATGGTGAAACCCTGTCTCTGCTAAAAATACAAAAATTAGCTGGACATGGCAGTGCATGTCTGTAATCCCAGCTACTTGGGAGGCTGAGGCAGGAGAATTTTGCATTAACCCAGGAGGTGGAGATTGCAGTGAGCCAAGATTGTGCCATTGCACTCCAGCCTGGGCAACAGAGCCAAACTCTGTCTCAAAAAAAAAAAAAAAAGCCTTCTTCTGGATACCTCCTGACAGACCTACCTCAGGCTGTTTTATGGTTATTTTATAAGTAGAAGAAATACATCCTAAGATAACAATTAAAAACTACAGCATAGTATGTACATAAACTAGTAATATAGTTGTTTATTGTCCTTATCAAGTATTATTTACTGTACATAATTGTATATGCTATACTTTTATACAACTGGCAGCACAGTAAGTTTTATACCAGCATCACCACAAATAGGTGAGTAATGTGTTGCACTATGATGTTATGATGCTATGATGTCACTGGGTGATAGGAGTTCTTCAGGTCCATTATAATCTTATGGGACCACCATTGTATACACAGTCCATTGTTGACTGAAATGTCGTTAAGGGATGCATGATGGTATATCTTACTAGATACACACACACACACACACACACACACACACAGGGCCATACCCAGAACTAAACCGAAAGAGTTTATTGCTGTATTAGCCTATAAAAATCATAACAAAATACTTTTAATTAATAAAACCCAAATTGCTATTGATTATAATAATGAATTATCAGTTTTAGGAAGGGCCACAAGCATTGGAAAAATTAAGTCAATAAAATATTAATGTAGGTATGTTTCCAGACTACAATTTTACATTTAAAAATTTGGTTCTAAATAAATATTTTTATTAAAATTGTTCAGTACCCAACACTCCTCATGTTCTTTTTTCCTCAAACCTTTAGAACCATTACCAATTACATGTTTTCTCATTACTTTAGTATTCAGTACAGACAGTCCACAGTAATGAACAGATCATTTTCTAAAAGCTCTTTACCAGTTTTTCTTTGAAACTCAGCATGTATTTTCCCATAAAATCAATATGGTTATGAGGTTCTTAGAATAGACTAGATCACAAAATTAGCCCCTAAATATGTAGCCCAGAACAGTAACTTGTTGATAGTACTTTAAAATCACTGTTTGTTAAAAAATTTACTTAAAAGTTTTCTAACGGTCATTCTGAATGCCAAACATCTCAAATTCCAGCTCTGCCACTTACTAGAATCACTTGACTTCCCTAAACTTTCATTTCTTTCGCTGAGGCAACACATATTTATCATCTATCATGTGGAAGACTAGGGCAAGCAAGGAACAAAATGGACCAAAACATTGCTCTCATATAGCTTATTTTCCAGTGGAAGATGATAGACAATGGCCATAATAAAGAAATAATTTATACAGTATCTTTGAAGGAAATAAGTACAATGGTGATAAAGCAGAGAAAAGGGCTGAAAAATGCTGGGCTGAAAAGAGGTTCCAATTAGAAAGTAACACTTGAGCAAGGGATTGAGAGAGGTAAAAAGCAAGCTGTGTAGATTTTTGAGATAAGAGTGTTCCAGGCAGAGCGAACAGCCAGAGCAAGGGTTCTGAAGTGGGAGCAAGCCTGGCAGTATGGCTGGGACAGAAGGCATGACAGAGAGAATAATCATACATGGAGTTTACAGCCTAGTAAATCACTGTAAGAATGTTGGCTTTTTTACTAAATGAAAAACAAAGCCACTGGAAGCAGGGTGACCGGGTAGGAGATATGTTAGTTGAGACCAGGGTAGTTACAGTGAAATGGGGAGAAATAATTAGATTCTGTCTACGTTTTGAAGGTGGAGTCAATAAGGTTTCCTAAAAAATTGGTTGTGTGGTGCTGGGCAAGGGAATCATGTACAACCTGCTGACCATTCCATGGTTGCAAAAGAATATGCCTTAGGCCTGGAATATTTTCTTTTATGAATATCAGGATCCGTCACAGCCTGTGCTGGCCTTATTATTGCCTTGCTTAGGAATAGCTTTCCCTGTTCTGAGTTTGATTTATACTTCTTTGTTCTGCTTAAGTGTGTGTCATATGGCACCTGGCTTACCCCACTGCTACCTCTGTCCCTGGTGGAGAACGAACAAGGTTCTTAACTTGCGGCACAAAAGGAGTGTGTGCAGATTATTCTCTGCCTTGGCTGTCAGACAAGATCTACTGACACTCATTACTGATGCTGATCTTGTTCTGTCTCTTCTCTATGTGACTACAGTGTCATTCCATCCAGTGCTTCTATGAGTCAAGTTTTTCTTGGCAACCCTAACACTTGCAAATCCTGTTGTGGCTTAATATCCTGGGATTGCTGTTCTTGGTGGTAGGCAACAGGATTACCTACTCAACATGTAGTGTAAGAGAAAGAAATGAGCATCAAAGAAAGAGTCAATGTTTCTGGACTGAGCAATTGAAAGAATGGAGTTACTGTTAGCTGAGACAGAAAAAAGAAATATGGGTGAGCAGTTTTTATGAGAAAGATGAAACATTCAGTTTTACATAGGCTATATTTGAAGTATGTGTTAGAGCTCTGGAAGAGAAATCAAATAGGCAATTGAATATATAAGCTTGAAGTACAAGGAAGAGGTTGGGGTCAAATATATAAATTTGGAAGTTATCAATGAATGCACGGTATTTAAGCCATGGGACTGAATGAGACTCCAATGCAATAAATGTAGATAGAAAAAAAGACGTCCGAAGTCTGAAATGAAGAAGTGGAGAAAAAGAGAAAGAATGAGCATAAGAGACTGCAAGAAAAAAAGAGAGTAGAAGCCAAGTGAACAAAGTGCTGGAAGAACAAGGGAGTGATCAACAGTGTAGAATCGTGCTAGGAGTTCTTCAGCTCCATTAGTAGGTGTGTCAGACCCTAAAAAGAATGACAGGGCCATTCAGGGGAGGAAGTGGGTGGCTAAGAATGGAGAATCAATGTATAACAAGATGAGGAGGAGTTCACATAGGGTGACATCCTGGTACAGGGTGTTAGAGCTTACTATAGTAAGAAGGACATTTGCACATAAGAATACTGGCAGCAGTAATGAGAGACTGGTTATATGGAGAGACACTGCTCAAAAAGATAAATATATTAAGGATAATGGGAACTATGTTTCTCCCTGTCAGAGAAGGAAATTACAAATATAGGAAGGGAGAACACTAGATTAATCTTCTGGTGTTGGAGGAATTGAAAATACTGCTATGAATCCCTAGTTTTCAATGCAATTGCTTATATACAGAAACAAATATGGGCAGTGACATCAGCAAAAAGGCAGAGTGAGAATTGCCAAAAATTAGCTCCTCCACAATAGCAGGCAATATGGCAAAAATAATCAGAATCAACTTTTTCAGAACTCTGGAAATTGACCAAAGACCTGCAGCTTCCTGGAGGGTAATTATTCCAGAAAAATAACGAAATCTCAGTAAGAACAGGGAACTTTGTGGCATTTTTAACTTGCTTTGGTGCCATCTCCCACCCTCTAGCTTCATGATAACCTTGAAAACTAACAGTTTGCATTTGCAATGACAAGCAGTCTGGCAGGCATCAGAGACAGTGAAATGCTAAGCCTTTTTTCCCAGAGAATTATCATTATTTGACCTAAATGGTGGTTCCCTAGAACACTCCACTTACAAGACTCATCCAATACAAAAAGCCTTTGCCCCAGGGGCATTTGTCAAAAACAATTACAGGCAACTGTTTAATTTTGTGGCTGTCTGAGGAGGTAGACACAAATTGGGGCAAACGACTATGGAAACAGTATGGAGTTTCCTTTAAAAACTACAAATAGAACTACCATATGATCCAGCAATCCCACTCCTGGGAATTTATCCAAAGGAAGGGAAATCAAGATGTTGGAGAGATAGCTGCACTCTCTTGTTCACTGCAGCATTTACAATAGCCAAAATATGAAATCAACCCAAGTGTCCAACAACAGATGAATGGATGAAGAAAATATGGTATATATACCAAATGGAATACTTTAATCCACAAAAAAGAATGAAATCCTGTCATCTGTGGCAACATGAAAAAGGAGGACATTATGTTAAATAAAACAAGCCAGGAACAGAAAGCTAAACACTGCATGTTCTCATTCATATGCAGAAGCTAAAAAAGAAGTTGATCTCATAGAAGAAAGAAGTAGAACAGAGGATACTAGAAGCTTGGAAGGGTAGGGAGAAGGGGATGGAAAGACAGAGATTTGTTACAGGGTACAAAATTATAGCTAAATAGGATAACTAAGTTCTAGTGTTCTGTAGCACTGTAGGATGACTATAGCTAACAATAATAAATAGTTTCAAATAGCTACAAGGGATGATACTGAATGTTCTCAACACAAAGAAATGATAAATAGTTCAGATGGAAATGCTAATTACCTTGATCTGAGTACTTTACATTATATGTATTAAAATATCACTATGTACTCATAACTATACACAATCAAAAATTGTAGCAAATACACTGATCAAAAAGCTTAAAAGGAAATGCTGGGGAATGAGACATCCATAAAGGCTTTGAAAGACTCAGATATATTTTTGAGAACTTAAGAGAGCAATGCTCATGTGGAGGGCTGTGTACATGCTCAAGGCTTTATGCATGCTTAGGAAAGTCCTGAGAAGGCTCTACATTCTCACCTCTGGCTCACTCTGAAGTTCTATACAAGCAGGAAGTGAAGAGGCAAGACAGAGTTTTCAACTGAATGGTTGAGTAACAGAAATGCATGTTCAAACATACACACAGAACTCTTTGGCAAAGACTAGTAAACTTACTGTTTCCAGGAATTTAAGGAAATATCTATTCAATCATTAGCTGACCGCCAAGCAGAGACTTCAGTGGGCACACATGACAAAGAATACAAACTCTACAGAATTAGTACACAAAAGTCAGCAACCAATCAAACAACTGCCCCAACAAACAATACCACCACCACACAAATCCATAAAAACAATATAGGTTAATGACTGCCAAGGGGTGAGGGCAGAAGTGATAAAGAGTGAGTGACTTATATTGGGTACAGGGTTTCTTTTTGGACTGATGGAAATGTTCTGGAATAAAACAGTGGTAATTGTTTCACAACCTTGTAAATACTAAAACTCACTGAATTGTACATTTTATTTTACTTTACTATTTTGTTATTTTATTTTATTTTTTGAGATGGAGTCTCTCTGTCACCCAGGCTAAAGTGCAATTGCGCAATTTCAGCTCACTGCAACCTCCTCCTCCCAAGTTCAAATGACTCTCCTGCCTCAGCCTTCCGAGTAGCTGTGATTACAGGTGCACACCGCCATGCCTGGCTAATTTTTGTATTTTTAGTAGAGATGGGGTTTCACCATGTTGGACCAGGGTGGTCTCGAACTCCTCAGCTCAGGCGATCCACTCACCTTAGCCTCCCAAAGTGCTGGGATTACAGGCATAAGCCACTGTGCCTGGCTTGAACTGTACATTTTAAAGGGGTGAATGTTATGGTATGTGAATTATATATTAATAAGAAAAAATATAGATGCAAATATACATTTGTATGCCCACACATGCATATATATATATATACACATACACACACATATGTATGTATGTACATATATATTCCTTAGTTCTATACAATAAGCCAGGCAATGACACCACTATAACAATAAACATATTTACCATCCAGGTCTTGAATTTTTTTTTTACTTTATTAAAATACTGAGTTTTATTTGACACGTATATTTTTGTCTCCCCACCATTTCCACATCTGACCACCACTACTACTATGTCCTATCATAATATTCCATACATACTTAAAATGAAGCAAAGGGTAGAATTCCATCTCTAAAAACTACAGGCATTTTGGATAACACATTCTTGGCAATGGAACCTCGACAACACTTATCAAACATGGTAGGGAAAGTTCTCACTCTGCATTATAAAAAGGACAGCCAGATATCAACTGTTACAGAAATGAAACAAGACAGAAAATTTTTAACAAATTGTTTAAATTATTTTCTTAAAGAGAATTCCTCCACTGCCAGAGATCTTGAATAGCCTCCTACATAGTCATCCGGAAGCAATTCTTCACATATTTGATGAACCTGGCTTCGACTTTGGGAAGAGAACCACCTTTTTCTATACTTGCTTGCTTGAATGTCTTCTACAGAACTAGGTCCTTTGGTGTTTTAGTAGTTTCTTCCCTGTTTTTTGAAGGATTCTTGTCCTTCTGATCTTGGAATTGATGGTTTTGAGTCTTTTCCATTCTGATTTGACTTTTGTACATTTTTGGCTGGAGTATCTTGTATAGATTTCTTCACCGGTGCTTTTTCTTCAGTTTCCTCATCATCAAAATCATCAGCAGCAGCAGCAGCAGCAGCAAGTTTTACTTTTTTCTGTGAAATCTTGCTACCACCTTCAGGGGCAGACTCCTTTCCAGACATACTTAAGAGTTTCACATCCTCCTCTTCTTTGTCTTCTGACTCTGCATCTTCCTCCACAGCTACTAAGTGTTGTACTCATATGCGCTGGCCCTGAACCACACTTCAATTGTAAGACCACTAGTGGTGTAATTTCAAAGCCCTCAAGGGAAACTGTTGGCTATACAGACATTTTCAAAGTTGCCAGTGTTACTTTAATTGGACTGCCTTCGTAATTCATTGCCTCTGCTTCAACAATGTGCAATTCATCCTTTGCACCAGCCCTTACACTGACCGTTCTTAAAGATAACTGGTGCTCATTTTCATCATTATTCAACTTAAAGTGATAATCTTTGTTGGCCTTTAGTTCACAACCGAAAAGATAGTCCTGGGGCCTCAGGGCACTCATGTCCACGTCCATCGAATTTTCCATCAGGTGGCGGCATGCACTTAGGTGGGAGAGAAGGCGAACAGAAATAAATGACCACTGCTCAAAAGAACAGCTGTGCAGGACGAAATCACACCGGGATGATCTTGATTTCTTAATATTTTGACTAAAGGAAACAAGGCTCTTCAGAGAAATATCTAATTCTAGAGCTGGGACAGAGAAATAAGCCTGGAATACCTTTTTGAGCCATAAAGAAAGTCGAGGCTCAAAGGGTGATGGAATATATTAAAAGGACATAAAAACAAGCTTGAAGTCTTCACACTAGACAATATGGGGACAATTTGAACACCAAAACAAATAATGATAGCAAGGAAATACAATCCATTGAATAAAATTAGAATCTGTGAGTCTATGTTGATATAATAACACAAAAATGAATACATTGAAAGTCTGATGAGAAACGGGGGAATTACATAGTTATAAAATATCTCTGTACAAAATACCTATTAATTACAATGGGTAAAAGTGTAATTTCAGAGTGGAGTAGCCTGGTAGACACATCTTATTTATGTGATCAAACTGATCATCACCAATAATGAGAAAAAATGAAACTGTATATCTATTACCTGAGCAGAAGAAATAAGAGCAGATTATTCTTGCTGTAAGGCCGATAGCCTCGCCAGGAGCCGGATGGACAATACCCACCCCCTCCGCACCTGATAACACTGTTATCAGGAGGCCGGACCTCCTACTCAGCGCCTGCCTTCTCCATGCGGGCTCCCCACACCCACTCCTGCATTCCACCCCTAGCCCCACCCTCAGCA